>SJYQ01046241.1:302273-329468 GCA_006410935.1 Redunca redunca
TTACAGGCAATGGAATCTATATTCCTGATTCTTTATGTAGAATGAACCAGAGAACATAGCACATTTACAGAAAAATTGGAGGTTCTGAAAACTTTTCTGTAAATTATTAGAGAATATATATTTAGCTTTAAGTTGTATTTGCCTAATTTAGTGAATCATTCAAGTGATAGAAAGCTTATTCTTTTTTTATTGGTAGAAATTTACTCTAAAATGTTCTGTTGGTTCCTGCTTGTACAAAAATGTGAATGTCATAATTATATATATATATATGTGTGTGTGTGTGTGTGTGTGTGTCCCTTTCCTCTTCAGCCTCCCTCTACTCTCCTTATTCCATCCCTCTAGGTCATCACAAGCTGCCAGGCTGGGCTCCTTGATTTTATACCAACTTACCAATAACAATCTATTTTATACATGAATGGGTGAATTTAACTCAGATGACCATTATGTCTACTACTGCGGGCAGGAATCCCTCAGAAGAAATGAAGTAGCCATCATGGTCAACAGAAGAGTCCAAAATGCAGTACTTGGATGCAATCTCAAAAATGACAGAATGATCTCTGTTCATTTCCAAGACAAACCATTCAATATCACAGTAATCCAAGTGTATGCCCCAACCAGTAATGCTGAAGAAGATGAAGTTGAACAGTTCTATGAAGACCGACAAGACCTTTTAGAACTAACACTCAATAAAGATGTCCTTTTCATTATAGGGGACTGGAATGCAAAAGTAGGAAGTTAAGAAACACCTGTGGTAACAGGCAAATTTGGCCTTGGAATATGGAATGAAGCAGGGCAAAGGCTAATAGAGTTTTGCCAAGAAAATGCACTGGTGATAGCAAATACCCTCTTCCAACAACACAAGAGAAGACTCTACACATGGACATCACCAGATGGTCAACACCGAAATCATACTGATTATATTCTCTGCAGCCAAAGATGGAGAAGCTCTATACAGTCAGCAAAAACAAGACTGGGAGCTGAATGTGGCTCAGATCATGAGCTCCTAATTGCCAAATTCAGACTTAAATTGAAGTAAAGTAGGGAAAACCACTAGACCTTTCAGGTATGACCTAAATCAAATCCCTTACAATTATACAGTGGAAGTGAGAAATAGATTTCAGGGACTAGATCTGATAGATAGAGTCCCTGATGAACTATGGATGCAGGTTTGTGACATTGTACAGGAGACAGGGATCAAGAACATCCCCATGGAAAATAAATGCAAAAAAGCAAAATGGCTGTCTGGGGAGCCCTTACAAATAGCTGTGGAAAGAAGAGAAGCAAAAAGCAAAGGAGAAAGGGAAAGATGTAAGCATCTGAATGTAGAGATCCAAAGAATAGCAAGGAGAGATAAGAAAGGCTTCCTCAACAATCACTGCAAAGAAATAGAAGAAAACAACAGAATGGGAAAGACTAGAGTTCTCTTCAAGAAAATTAGAGATACCAAGGGAACATTTCATGCAAAGATGGGCTCGATAAAGGACAGAAATGATATGGACCTAACAGAAGCAGAAGATATTAAGAAGAGGTGGCAGGAATACACAGAAGAACTGTACAAAAAAGATTTTCACAACCCAAATAATCACGATGGTGTGATCACTCACCTAGAGCCAGACATCGTGGAGTGTGAAGTCAAGTGGGCCTTATAAAGCATCACTACGAACAAAGCTAGTGGAGGTGATAGAATTCCAGTGGAGCTCTTTCAAATCCTGAAAGATGATGCTGTGAAAGTGCTGCACTCAATTTGCCAGCAAATTTGGAAAACTCAGCAGTGGCCACAGGAATGCAAAAGGTCAGTTTTCATTCCAATCCCCAAGAAAGGCAACGCCAAAGAATGCTCAAACTACCACACAATTGCACTCATCTCAGATGCTAGTAAAGTAATGCTCAAAATTCTCCAAGCGAGGGTTCAGCAATACATGAACTGTGAACTTCCAGGTGTTCAAGCTGGTTTTAGAAAAGGCAGAGGAACCAGAGATCATATTGCCAACATCTGCTGGATCATGGAAAAAACAAGAGTTCCAGAAAAACATCTATTTCTGCTTTATTGACTATGCCAAAGCCTTTGACTTTGTGGATCACAATAAACTGTGGAAAATTCTGAAAGAGATAGAAATACCAGACCACCTGACCTGCCTCTTGAGAAACCTATATGCAGGTCAGGAGGCCACAATTAGAACAGGACATGGAACAACAGACTGGTTCCAAATGGGAAAAGGAGTACGTCAAGGCTTTATATTGTCACACTGCTTATTTAACATCTGTGCATAGTACATCATGAGAAACGCTGGACTGGAAGAAGCACAAGCTGGAATCAAGATTGCCAGAGGAAATATCAATAACCTCAGATATGCAGATGACACCACCCTTATGGCAGAAGGTGAAGAGGAACTAAAAAACCTGTTGATGAAAGTGAAAGAGGAAAGTGAAAAAGTTGGCTTAAAGTTCAACATTCGGAGGTAGGAGGGGGGTTCATGTTTGGGAACTCATGTACACCCATGGCGGATTCATGTCAATGTATGGCAAAACCAATACAGTATTGTAAAGTAAAATAAAGTAAAAATTAAAAAAAAAAAAGAAAGAAAACTAAGATCATGGCATCTGGTTCCATCACCTCCTTGGAAATAGATCAGGAAACAGTGGGAATAGTGTCAGACTTTATCTTTTTGGGCTCCAAAATCACTGCAGATGGAAAAAGTTATGACCAACCTAGACATATTGAAAAGCAGAGACATTACTATGCCAACAAAGGTCCATCTAGTCAAGGCTATGGTTTTTCCTGTGGTCATGTATGGATGTGAGAGTTGGACTGTGAAGAAGGCTGAGTGTCGAATAACTGATGCTTTTGAACTGTGGTGCTAGAGAAGACTCTTGAGAGTCCCTTGGACTGTAAGGAGCTCCAACCAGTCCATTCTGAAGGAGATCAGCCCTGGGATTTCTTTGGAGGGAATGATGCTAAAGCTGAAACTCCAGTACTTTGGCCACCTCATGCAAAGAGTTGACTCATTGGAAAAGACTCTGATGTTGGGAGGGATTGGGGGCGGAAGGAGAAGGGGACGACAGAAGATGAGATGGCTGGATGGCATCACCGACTCTATGGACGCGAATCTGAGTGAACTCCGGGAGTTGGTGATGGACAGGTAGGCCTGGCGTGCTGCTATTCATGGGGTCGCAAAGAGTCAGATATGACTGAGCGACTAAACTGAAATGAACTGAGTTAGGTGAATGAACCTAGAACCTGTTTAACAGAATGAAGTAAGTCAGAAAGAGAAAAACAAATATATTAATGCATATACATAAGATCTAGAAAAAAATAGTACTGATGAACCTATTTACAGAGAAGAAATGGAAATTCAGATGCAGAGAACAGACTGGTGGACACAGCTGGGGAAGGAGAAGGTAGGACAAATTGAGAAAATGGCACTGACACATATACACTATCATGTGTAAAATGCATACCTAGTGGGAAGCTGCTATATTACACTGGGTGCTCAGCCTGGCACTCTGTGATGACCAAGATGGGTGAAAGTGGGGAGGGGGAGGCACCTGACAGAGGGTATAGATATATAGACATGTGTGTGATTCATATCGATGTATGGCAGAGACACCACAACACTGTAAAGCAATTACCCTCCAATTAAGAAATGAAATCAAAGTTTGAAATATAAAATTATTGCAAAGTTGCATAAATCTAATGACTTTTCAAAGCAATTTGAAAACAGAAAAATATGTTTACATTTTAAAATTTGACTTTGGGCTTGTTCTGTGGTTTATGAAATCTCTTAGAATACCTACTGTCTTTGACCAAGAGCAAGATTTAAATAGGATTCATTTTAAGTGGCAAAATGTGAAAATAAAATCTTTTAGAAGTTAAATATACAAATATATTACGGATATTGATATGTGTGTGTATATATATCAGTTCAGTTCAGTTCAGTCGCTCAGTCGTGTCTGACTCTTTGCGACCCCATGAATCGCAGCACGCCAGGCCTACCTGTCCATCACCATCTCTCGGAGTTCACTCAGACTCAGGTCCATCGTTTACATGATGCCATCCAGCCATCTCATCCTCTGTCGTCCCCTTCTCCTGCCCCCAATCCCTCCCAGCATCAGAGTCTTTTCCAATGAATCAACTCTTCGCATTAGGTGGCCAAAGTACTGGAGCTTCAGCTTCATCATCATTCCTTCCAAAAAAATCCCAGGATTGATCTCCTTCAGAATGGACTGGTTGGATCTCCTTGCAGTCCAAGGGACNTTGTTCAGTCACTAATTTGTGTCTGACTCTTTATGAATCAATGAAAGTAAACATGAAAGTCACTCAGTTGTGTCTGACTTTATGGCCCCATGGACTATACAGTTCATGGCCTTCTCCACACCAGAATACTGCAGTGGCTAGACTCTCTGTTTTCCAGAAGATCTTCTCAATCCAAGGATGGAACCCAGCTCTCCCACATTGCAGGCATATTCTTTACCAGCTGAGCCACAAAGGAAGCCCAAGAATACAGGAGTGGGTAACTTATCCCTTCCCTTGTGGATTTTCCCAACCCAGAAATCCAACTGGGGTCTCCTGTATTGCAGGTGGATTCTTTACCAACTGAGCTATCAGGGAAGCCCTTAGGAACCCATCAAGCTCTGATCCATTGAGTCGATGATGCCATTCAAAAATCTCATCCTCTGTCGCCTCCTTCTTCTCCTGCTCTTAATATTTCCCAGCATCAGGGTCTTTTCCAATGAGTTGGCTCTTTGCAACAGGTGGCCCAAGTATTGGAGTTTCACATTCAGCATCAGTCCTTCCAGTGAATATTCAGGGTTGATTTCCTTTAGGACTGACTGTTTTGATCTCCTTGCTGTCGAAGGGACTCTCAAAAATCTTCTCCAAAACCACAGTTCAAAAGCATCAATTCTTTGTCACTCAGTGTTCTTGGTGGTCCAACTCTCACATTGGTACNGGTTGATTTCCTTTAGGACTGACTGTTTTGTTCTCCTTGCTGTCGAAGGGACTCTCAAAAATCTTCTCCAAAACCACAGTTCAAAAGCATCAATTCTTTGTCACTCAGTGTTCTTGGTGGTCCAACTCTCACATTGGTACATAACTACTAGAAAAACCATAGTTTCGACTATACAGACCTTTGTCAGCTAAACGATGTCTCTTTTTTTTTTAACATACTATCTAGGTTTGTCATAGCTTTTCTTTCAGAGAGCAAGCATGTTTTAATTTTATGGCTGCTGTCACCATCCACAGTGATTTTGGAGCCCAAGAAAATAAAATCTGTCACTGTTTCCATCTTTTTCCCATGTATTTGCCATGAAGTGATGAGACCGGATGCTATGATCCTCATTTTTTGAATGTTGAGTTTTAAGCCAGCTTTTCACTCTCTCTGTTAACCTTTTCAGTTAGCTTTTTTCAGAGGCTTTTTATTTCCTCTTCACTTTCTGCCATTAGAGTGGTACCACCTGCAAATCTAAGGTTGTTGATATTCCTCTTGGCAATCTTGATTTCAGCCTGTAATTCATACAGCCTGGCATTTTGCCTGATGTGCTCTGCATATAAGTTAAATAAGTGGGGTTAAAATATACAACCTTGATGCACTCCTTTTCCAAATTTCAACTGGTCTGTGTATATGTATTTGTACAATATATAAATGTATTTATAAATTGACCAGTTAAAATTATCCTATATTTTATTAACAGAAAACATAAATTATGCCAGTATAATTACAGAAAATGCTAGTTTCTTATTTTATTCAAAATATCATTGTGGTCCCCATCCCATTTATTTTGGTTACCTTACTGTAACTGTAACTGTGAGAAATAGATTTAAGGGCCTAGATCTGATAGATAGAGTGCCTAATGAACTATGGAATGAAGTTCAGGACATTGTAAGGAGACAGGGATCAAGACCATCACCATGAAAAAGACATGCAAAAAAGCAAAATGGCTGTCTGAGGAAGCCTTACAAATAGCTGTGAAAAGAAGAGAAGTGAAAAGCCAAGGAGAAAAGGAAAGATATAAGCATCTGAATTCAGAGTTCCAAAGAATTGCAAAAAGAGATAAAAAAAGCCTTCTTCAGCGATCAGTGCAAAGAAATAGAGGAAAACAACAGAATGGGAAAGACTAGAGATCTCTTCAAGAAAATTAGAGATACCAAGGGAACATTTCATGCAAAGATGGGCTCGATAAGTAACAGAAATGTTATGGACCTAACAGAAGCAGAAGATATTAAGAAGAGGTGGCAAGAATACACAAAAGAACTGTACAAAAAGGATGATCATGACCCGGATGATCATGATGGTGTGATCACTCATCTAGAGCCAGACATCCTGGAATGTGAAGTCAAGTGGGCCTTAGAAAGCATCACTATGAAAAAAGCTAGTGGAGGTGATGAAATTCCAGTTGAGCTATTTCAAATCCTGAAAGATGATGCTGTGAAAGTGCTGCACTCAATATGCCAGCCAATTTGGAAAACTCAGCAGTGGCCACAGGACTGGAAAAGGTCAGTTTTCATTTAAATCCCCAAGAAAGGCAATGCCAAGGAATGCTCAAACTACCGCACAATTGCACTCATCTCACACACTGGTAAAGTAACACTCAAAATTCTCCAAGCGAGGCTTCAGCAATATGTGAACCGTGAACATCCTGACGTTAAAGCTGGTTTTAGAAAAGGCAGAGAAACCAGAGATTGAATTGTCAACATCCGCTGGATCATGGAAAAAGCAAGAGAGTTCCAGAAAAACATCTATTTCTGCTTTATTGACTATGCCAAAGCCTTTGACTGTGTGGATCACAATAAACTAGAAAATTCTGAAAGAGATGGGAATACCAGACCACGTAACCTGCCTCTTGAGAGATCTGTATGCAGGCCAGGAAGCAACAGGTAGAACTGGACATGGAACAAAAGACTGGTACCAAATAGGAAAAGGAGTACATCAAGGCTGTATATTGTCACCCTGCTTATTTAACTTCTATGCAGAGTACATCATGAGAAACGCTGGGCTGGAAGAAACACAAGCTGGAATCAAGATTGAAGGGAGAAATATCAATAACCTCAGGTATGCAGATGACACCAGCCTTATGGCAGAAAGTGGAGAGGAACTAGAAAGCCTCTTGATGAAAGTAAAAGAGGAGAGTGAAAAAGTTGGCTTAAAGCTCAACATTCAGAAAATGATGATCATGGCATCCAGTCCTATCTCTCCATGGGAAATAGATGGAGAAACAGTGGAAACAGTGTCAGACTTTATTTTGGGGGGCTCCAAAATCACAGCAGATGGTGATTGCAGCCATGAAATTAAAAGACACTTACTCCTTGGAGGAAAAGTTATGAGCAACCTAGATAGCATATTCAAAAGCAGAGACATTACTCTGCTGACTAAGGTCCGTCTAGTCGAGGCTATAGTTTTTCCTGTGGTCATGTACGGATGTGAGAGTTGGACTGTGAAGAAGGCTGAGCGCCGAAGAATTGATGCTTTTGAACTGTGGTGTTGGAGAAGACTCTTGAGAGTCCCTTGGACTGCAAGGAGATCCAACCAGTCCATTCTGAAGGAGATCAGCCCTGGGATTTCTTTGGAGGGACTGATGTTGAAGCTGAAACTCCAGTACTTTGGCCACCTCCTGCGAAGAGTTGACTCATTGGAAAAGACTCTGATGCTGGGAGGGATTGGGGGCAGGAGGAGAAGGGGACAACCGAGGATGAGATGGCTGGATGGCATTACGGACTCGATGGAGGTGAATTTGAGTGAACTCCGGGAGATGGTGATGAACAGGGAGGCCTGGAGGGCTGTGATTCATGGGGTCACAAAAAGTTGGACACGACTGAGCGACTGAACTGGACTGAACTGAACTGAACTGTAACTCTTAGCTTTTCACTTTGAATAACTATGATTTCTCTCTCAACTTTTAAATATGTATGTTATAGTTTTCAAATAATAATATATGAAGTATATGTAAGTAATCCTAAATAAATATGTAATATAACATATATTTATATTCTATAAAAACAATACATTTATAACAAGGGAAGTATGTATGTACATGGAGCAACAGAATCCTTATAACACAGGTATATTATTTATGTATGTCTGTTAACTTGTGGAAATACCTGAATATTTATGATTATATTTTCTTACCACACATGGCACTTCTGAACTCTGTTCACCTATCAAACCATTTTCTTTGTTTGCTAAAGCAGATGGACCCTAACTCTTACTTGGTCCTGGGGTAGTTCTAAGTGAGTCTATTGAACCTATTTCATACTGAGCCATGTCTTTAAATCAACATGATTCTATGCTGTTGGTTCAATGAGAAGGGAGTTCACTGTGTGATTTAAGGTTTCCTTTTCATAGGCATATAACTGAATCCTAAATTTATGAGAAAAAATATGAGCTTACAGGTAGGGAAATCATCATATTATCCAAACATTNAATATATAACTATTATATACATGTATATATACTTTCCTCACCATGGAAATGCTGAAATATGCCAAATATATGTAAATGAAAATTTAAACTGACCTAACACTCCAGCATTCCTGCCTGGAAAATCCCATGGACGGAGGACCTGGTAGGCTGCAGTCCACAGGGTCACTAAGAGTTGGATATGACTGAGTGACTTCACTTTCACTTTTCACTTTCATGCATTGGAGAAGGAAATGGCAACCCACTCCAATGTTCTTGCCTGGAGAATCCCAGGGACAGGGGAGCCTGGTGGGCTGCCATCTATGGGGTCGCATAAAGTTGGGCACAACTGAAGCGACTTAGCAGCAGTATCAGTAACATTCCAAGAGAAAAATTAATCAATGTCTTCTATTTGTTATATTAATTGTAAACTTTTTCCTATGTTTTCATGTAGAGTTTTTAGGCTAAATGTGTACATGTGTGTGTGTGTGTGTTTCTTTGCAAGTCATAGTGCTATCTACTTCATACGAAGTGGCAGTGACCAGAATTTTAGTGAGATTTCTCAGCTGCTACCCCTATATATCCTCAGCTGTTTCTTTTTCCATTTACCTTAAGACATCTTCAAGTATCTGCCATGTACACAGTGATATATGTGGAGGAATTCTTTTTACACACTGCAAAGTTTACCCATATACTGTTTTATTCTTGTTTTCACCTTGCTGTCATTCACTACTACAGCTTATTTCATTACCAATGGTCTTTAAAGGCATTGGCTGCATCCACTTGGCAATGCTATCCATTTTCCATTCAACTTTTCATTGGCACAAATTCTCATTTAGTGATTACGGAATTTCTCCAAATTTATTCTCTTTGAAGCAGATGTAAGATTAGTGGTCTTCTCATACCATATCACACATTATGATTGGAACTAGAGCAGTGATATCTCTTCTCTAGTCTTAGCAATTGCTTCCTAAAGGCAGCTATTTCTCTTGTTTTTATTTTTTCATATTTTATGTTGGAGTATAGTTGATTAGGGCTTCCCAGGTAGCACAAATGGTAAAGAACACACCTGCCACTGCAAGACACATAAGAAGCATGGATTAGATCCTTGGGTCAGGAAGAAGCCCTGAAGAAGGGCATGGCACCCCATTCCAGTATTCTTGCAAGGAGAGTCTCATGGACAGAGGAGCTTGGCAGGCTATGGTCTATAGGGTCACAAAGAGTCAGACATGAATAAAGGGACTTAGCATGCACACATGCATAGTTGATTAACAATGGGTAGGTTTCAGGTGTACAGTACAGTGATTCATATATATGAATCTATTCCATATATGAATCAATATACATATAATGAATCTATTATTTTTCAAATTATTTCCCATTTAGGTTAATAGGATAGAGAAGATGTGGTGCATGTATACAATGGAATATTACTCAGCTCTTAAAAATTTTGAAATAATACCTTTTACAGCAACATGAATGGACCTACTATCATGGTAAGTCAAACAGGGTAAGACAATATAATTTGATATTGTTTATATGAAGAATGTAAAAAAATGATACAGATGAATTCATTTACAAAACAGAAATGGACTTAACAGATTTAGAGAATGAATTTATGGTTACCAGGAGGGAAGGGTGGAGAGGAAGGATAGACTGGGAATTTAGGATTGACAATACATACTGTTATATTTAAAATAGATAACAAGGGCTTACCTGGTGGTCCAGTAGTTTAAAATCCACCTGCCAATACAGGATTCAATCCTGGTTTGGGGAAGATCCCACATGCCATGGTGCAACCAAGCCCATAAGCCACAACTACTGAGTCCATGTGCTGCAACTACTGAAGCCAGTGTGCTACAGCTGCGGAAGCCCAAGCACCCAAAGCCTTTGCTCCACAACAAAGAAACAATTGCAATGAGAAGCCTATGTACCACAATGAAGAGTAGTCCCTGCTCACCATAACTAGGGAGAGTCCACACACAGCAATGAAGACATAGCCAAAATTTAATTAATTAAAAAAATTGACAACCAATAAGGAGTTACCATAGGCAGCTCCTTCTACCTATTTCCTCCCCCTCTCCATTGCCACCATGAACTGATTTTGGAGATTTGTGACTTGCCATGTTCTCCATCTATTTTGTTCCAGTGTCATGGGCATAATCTCCTCTGCTTCAGCAAAACCTTCAATGTATTTCCATCATTGAAATGAGTTTGGAGGGTCCAAATACCTGCCAGTCTGTGAAGATATGCCTGAATCCCATTGGTAGTCTAGGGGTAGGTCTGTCTGGAATATACATCAGATTGCACATCTAAGTCAACCCCTTTTCTCAAGGATCTTTCAGAAAAACTTTTTGTAATATTTTAACCACTTGTGATTTGGTCATTAATTTGTGTTAGCATTATTTTTGCCTTATTTTAGCATTATTTTAGCTTTGTAAGTAGTAAAATATATTGACATGTTTTATTTTATACTAAAACCTTACACTCCTAATTTGAGGCTTATTAAATACTTACCTTTCCTCTTATATTTTATGGCTTTGTATTTATCTATTTCATTCATCTTCCATTTAATGTCTGCGGAAATGGAATTACAGCTTAATACTCTTTCTACATGTTAAACTTGGCATGGCAAAACCTTCTAAAGGTACTGTGACGGAAATAGGGCAGTCAGACATAGGTACAAATATAAATATTAGTGACTCATAAGTTCCCCAGTGAACCTTAAACCTATAGGGAAAACACATGTAAAATATGAACTTACAAAGATATTAAGTAATGCTCAATGTGATCATTCTTGCTATTACTATTTTTAATAAAATAAATCCCCTACATATGAACAAGTTCTGTTCCAAGAGCATGCTCCTAAGTCCAATTTGTTACTAAGTCTAGTGAAATTAGTGTAGATACTGCACTAATGCAATCAGTTATATAGTACTGTACTGTTTTGCATATATAGTAATTTTCATACAAATAATACATAAAAACAAACAAAAAATAAAGAGAACATTTTTAATCTTACAGTACCTTGAAAAACAGAGCAGTACAGTACAACAGCTCGCATACAAGTGTTGGCATTGAGTGAACTCTTCAGTTCTTCAGATACCTCTTCCTCCTCTTGTCTCTCTTCATCATTTCCCTGGGCCTCCAATTCTATTAGGTCTTTATTAGTAAGTTCCTTGTGTTGCACAGCAAAGAGTTCAATGTTATAAGAACGAATGACCTCTACCAGCTTTTCACCTCACTCCATTTTTTCAATTTTTCTCACTTTTGTTTTCATTGTTATCACTTGGTGCTTCTTAGCAGTACCAGCTGTGTTACTGCTTTTATGCTTGATTCCAGACATCCTGGGGTTAAAATAAAGACACTGCACTACTGTACTCTGTACAGTATTTTAAAGTACACAAAAGCACAACCACTCGTAAAGGATGCACACATGTGATAATGTATGCCAGACATGTGAACTAACTTATGTGATTGGACTTGCAAATGCACATTGTCATCTTTGAAAGTTTGCAATTTGAAGTTTCGTATGTAGGGGACTTACTGTGTTTAATGTTTGTCAAGTGCTTTCTGTGAGCCTTACACAAGGAAGACCCATAATCAACTTTACTAGTTAATATAAGAGATAGGAAGGAGAGGTCGCAGAGAAGTATCTGAATGACCGCAACAAGTGCAGTCTCACTGGAATGACAAAAACAGAAGCCAAATTAAATTGAGTGGAAGAATGAGTAGGAAATAAGAAATAAAAACAGAAAGTGCTCCCAAAACTTCATAAAAATAAGTTGTTAAATAAATGAGAGAAAAATGTGAATTGGGGAGCACAGAGCCAAGAGAGTATCTGTTTCTAAGAAGAGAAATAATTTTAATATGCAACAAACACTGGAAAGTAGAGTCCAAGTATAAAAAGATAAATGTGTAACCAAAGGCTGTGAGAGAAAATCTATAACTAGATAGCTGGGAGGTAGAAGGGGATTGATAAAGGCTGACTCAAAAGAATTAGCTACAGAGTCAATGGCAGGGTCAAAGGAATTGGCTACTCTAGAAAACTAGAGTCATTCATACATTAGACCTGTAGGAGAAGAAGCATTGGTAAAAACATGTTGATTAATTAGTTGTTGTTGACCTGAGCACCTTTTGACCAGATCCCTTTAACCTGGATCTGGAATCACCTGGTTAAGGAGTTTGAAAGAAAGACAATAAGGTTAAGAGTAGGGATTGAGGAGAATCAGTGAGTAGCTTGACCAAGGAAATTGAATTATGCTAGCCAAAATGGGGGAGCTAATTGTGGGTAGTGACTACCCAGGAGTTACTAGACCTGCAGTTCCTGTGGGCAACATGTTTACTTTGGGTGTGACTCCATTACCCTGGAGAAGCATAAGCAGGGCAGGTTCTCAAACAAGGCTGGAATTCTACAGGACAGACGGACTGAAATAGCTGAAAGGTTGAGAAATTTGTTAAGAGAATCTCAGTAATGGTGTTAAAGGGTGTGGGGCAGCAGATAGGAGAATGTAGCTTGGCCCCTGAAATGGCTTTTAACATTCATATCCTTAAATATACAAATCATAATTTATGGCAAAAATGATTTATCTAAAAAAGGAGTTGGCTAGTTAAAATAATTAAAGCCACTGGAGAATAGCAAAGATAATCTTGTTAAGGTTATATATGTATGAATAAATTCAACCAAAATGTCAGAAAACCTCCTCTGGAGAAATTGGGAGAATATGTCACTGCTCTTTAAGAGGGCCTAAAGCTAGTTAATACTGGTGTGATGATTGTTCATCTTTTATAATATGCTCTAACCTTTACTTTGAGAGATGCTTTAAATAGGGAGCAGTGAATATAGTACTTTAATTAAGCCATCTCTTCTTTACAGCTCTGATCCTTATGTTGTAATATATTCTGTGTAGAATGAGCATACTACAAAAATGTTTAGAATCTTCTTCTGCATTTCTCAAATATATTTTTATATGGAGGAATAATTTATCTCTATGCCACAGCAGAAAAATCTGTTGGTAAAATTTATTAAATTTGTATTAAACATCTTGAAAACAAGTTGGTGTTAAAAAAGTACCAGGAAAAAGGATTTATTAAAGTGAAGTCTGTGTGTGTACATGCATAGGGCTATGATTATATATGTGAATTCACACAGATTCTCAACAAGTTCAGTACTAAAGTCAGTATCTTGGTTGTGGGTTAAATAGTCATATTTAAAGCTTAAGACAACAATAGGGCATGATGGTCATGTGAATAAAGAAATTGCTGTGGTTCAGTTGTAAAGTTATATTTGATTCTTTACAACCTCGTGGGCTGCAGCATGCCAGGCTCTGCTGTCCTCCACTATCTCCCAGAGTTTGCATAAATCCATGTCTTTTGAGTCAGTGACACTATCTAACCATCTCATCCTCTGCCACCCCCTTTTCTTTCTTCCTTCAGTGTTTCCAAGCATCAGGGTCTTTTCCAGTGAGTTGGCTCTTCACATCAGGTGGCCAAAATATTGGAGTTTCAACTTCAGCAGTTCAGCTCAGTTCCGTTGGTTCAAGTACTTTAAACTTCTAGCTATGCAAGAATGCTACACACTGATTTTTGTTGTTGTTTTTAATGACGGGGAATTGTCCAAAAAAGTGTCACTCTTGCTTTGTCAGGTGTGATGGAAATAGTCGTGAGGCAGAGAATTCAGCCTGGTTAAGTGCTATTTAATTACTGTTTGTAATTTCCACCACTATCCAGAAAGTGTTACCTTAATCATATTCATTTTAACAATGATAAAAAAAAAATGCATTTCCTATGCTATGAAAGTGTAGCCCTTTTTTTTCTATCAGCAATTTTGAATCGTAGTGATTATTGCATATGTTAGATAAAGATAGAAAATTTGCTGAGAGACAAGATTGTACAAAAATTTTTTGATTGGGTAACACTGACCCATATAAATAAATACAGAACAAGTTGTAAAATAATGTTCATATTAGGTTTTACTTGAATTAATATATTTTATTTTATAGTACTTCAAAAATAAGTCAATTCAGTCAACATGATTATGGGAGGAGGACAACTTTTTACGAAGACAAACAAAAATGTGTTTTCCTGATACCTAGGGGGAAACGTCAACTTCCCATATCCTAGTAAACAACAAAATAATTCAAGTTAAAGCAAAAAGTAGTGCCAATAAAACATAAACAAGGATGTATTGTGTGATGGAAACTTTGTAGGACTTTATGAGATATAAAACAGGTTGGATCGAACAAATGAAACACCTCACCAGTCTGGTTCACAGTCAAAAGAAAAAAAAAAAAAAAACCTAAAACCAACTGTCAACAGTAAGGGAAAATGTCACCAAATGTCAGAACTAGAACTCCTACAAAATAAAGCAGAACATTTTCCCAGAGATAAAGACTGCTGTGCAAACCTATTGGAACTCTATAAATCAAATTCATGAAAAAAGAACACCTCAATAGGTTAGTATGTCAACATTAATAAACACCATCAAATGGAACATTAGAGAAGGAGTGAATAAAGGAAAAGTAGCAGAACTATTTCCATTTTCTAGGCTTGGCAGCAATATGTTTGTGTGGGCTCTAGAAGGTAGGAGTGAGGAAGAAGAAAAACAGCATTAGGAAAATAAGTAGGTGCATAGAATAGGAAAAGAAGCACTTGTCTATAGATGTTGATTTTTTTTAAGATGAGCAACTGTGAATAGAAGCTACCATATATTTAGCTTGGTTATATGACAGCAACTCTGCTTGCCATTTATAAGATTATTTCATGTTATCACCACAATAATTTTTAAAATGTGTTAATAGTCTCTTTTAGAAATGATAAGACTGGATCAAAAAAACATATATCAGTTGACCAGTGTCACATAGTGACCAAGTACCTAGAATAAGAGTCCAGCCAGCAAACACACAATATTTTAAATTGTAATATATTCACTTGTCCTCTTGTACTGTCATTCTTATGCTCATCTAGTTTATTTTGGTAGCAAAACTGTGATTTCATATTCAGAGAATTAAAAAAAAATCCCTGTATATCAGAAAATATACAATATGTAAATGGTGATTTTTTTAAATATAGATAGTATATTGCCATATTAAATACTCAACACATAAATCCACATTGCAATTGTGAAAATATGAGTGTGATACTGGGTTTCTTTTCAGGTAATAAACTGTATATGGTGAAAAGTTACCAACTGGATAATTTGACCTGAATAGAAACTTGTTTTTGTCCCTATAGAATGACTGATGATTAAGTCACAAGAATTTGACCTCTGGGTGAGATTGTATAGTAATCAGTGAAGTCTTAGAAATATTTTTCAAACTTTAGGGTTTTATTTTAGCTCTGCTGCAGCTGAGCTATTATTCTCATTATAATTAGTCAGAGGTTTAATTGCTTAAGGCTTCTTCATTATAGAGCAATGTCGTCGGCACACGGAGTGATGATTGTTTCTTGATTTATGGTGTTAGACAGGGTTTCATCCAAATTATCTAAATCAGTAGATATAATACATTATCCATTTTATTTTCTGATTCACATGGATCATATTTACAACATAGTCTCATGGGTGACACCTCTCATTACACAGAGCAATTCTAAAATGTTGGAGAAGTAGGAGGGCATATTAACCTAAGGTAGTGTTTCTCAAATCAGGCTGTTCATCTTAGTCACTTAGAAAGTGAAAGGGTTAGTTGCTCAGTTGTGTCCTACTCTTTGCGACACTGGACTGTAGCCTCTGTCCATGGGATTCTCCAGGCAAGAATACCAGAGTGGGTTGTCATTCCCTTCAGAGGATCTTCCTGACCCAAGGACTGAACCCAGATCTCCCACATTGCCAGCAGATTCTTTACCATCTGAACCATGGAATCCATAAAAATACAGTTATCAGATGTACATCCCTACAATTCTAATTCAGAATAGCTGAGAAGGTCTTGGGGAATATAATAAGTTTGTAGAACTTTACTTGCTTTGGAAGTATAAATGGTTTTGAAAACTATTATTTAAGGACAATAACAGGACTTTTGCATGTCAAATAGAGTAAGCTATTTAATTCAACAAATAAATAACTATGACACACAAAAAAAGCCCACAAAATAATTCTGATATGATGCCTGAATTTAGATTTCTAGAATGAGACTGACAAAATGCTGGAGGGTAAGTGTATTTGCAGACTTGAAATTCTAGGTCTGTGCATGAATACACACATTTATTTTTTCCTTTTGTCCAAATCTATTGAAATAGCAAAAAATATAAAATATAAAGAAGATTCTTATAAGCATCTTGAAAGAAAGAATTTGAAACTTTCCTAAAGCAAAAGACAAGACTTCTGAATGATTCTTCCTAAAATAGTCCTGAGGGGACAGGGAAGGCAAAAATATCTCAGAAACTGGAAACAAGAGCAGCTGTGATTCATAAAAGAATTCAGTGAGTGAGCTATGGCACTCTTGCAGCAGGCCATCTCTATATAGGCTGATGTTCCCTTTCTAAAGATGAGACCTTTTAATAATGTCAAAACATGTAACTATTTCAACAAGGTGGAAAATGCATAAGGATGCTTCTCCATGGAGGGGTTAGTGTCTAGAGAGAATGTCTGGGAAGTGCCCAGAGATCCTCCTGCTCAGACAAAAAACAAGAAGCTCAAAGTTCCAGAATACAAAATATTCACAGGCTCAGGCCCAAAATCTACGTACTAGCTTTGATCTTTTGTTTTTCCTCACACATGCCAATACCCGATTTATCAGATACTCTTGGTGGCTCCCAGTGCAAAACTTCTACCCATCTGTTCTACACACCTGTCTGTTTCCACAGCTGCTGTTATATTCCATGCTGGCATCACTTTCAGATTCCTGACTGCAATCCTCTTCTTGGTGTTTTCATTTGCACTCTTCTTTCCTTGCTTTCTATTTTCCATACAGCTCTCAAAATGATATATTTAAAAATTACACTAATTCATGCTCTCCACTTGCTTAGAACTCTGACATGGTTTTTCTTTGAAACTTGAAATAAAAACCAAACTCCTTTCTAGGGCCTGAGATATGTTGCATATTCAGGCTTTCACATATCTATAGGCTCCTGTCCTTCCCCAACATAGAGAAGGGCATTCTTTACTACTTTTTTTTCATAGTTCAACTTTAAATTTATTCCAAAATTTAAATATTGTCAACAAAGTTGACAAATACACATAATGTGCAGGGAAATACACATACATTTAATAGTTTATATAATTTTATTAAATTGATTTATTTTATACTTTCTCCCAAATTTCCCTATGCAAATATCAGTCACAGAAACTCTAAGGGAAATACCACTTAGCATATTAAAAATAGAGTTATAAGAAAGAAATGAAAGTCCTGGGAATTCATCATCTACCATATGTGTGTGTATTTGTGTGTGTGTGTGTGTGTATGTGTGTATAAGAATTCCGTGGACTGAGGAGCCTGGCAGGCCCCATGGGGTCACAAGGAGTCAGACATGACTAAGTGACTAACACACACACACACACACACATAAAATTTATTGGAAAATGGTTATAATGTCACGGTAGTTTCTGCTATATAGCAAAATAAATCAGCTGTACACACATATATCCCCCTTCTTTGATTTCTTTCCCATTTAGGTCACCACAGAGGCTTGAGTAAGGCACTCTTGAATTTTATGCTATTTTATTGTCCTAGGTATATGGCCAGGGTAGGATGTGTCTTCTTTAAATATACAAGTGTGAAATGGTACACAAATCTGTAAATAAACAGAATAATTTATGTAAACCTGTTGATGTTCATTGCTTGGAAGAAATGAGTTATCTTTTAAAAATTATGGATAAAATATTGCAATGACTTAGACTGCAGAAAGCCATTATTAAATGCAAAAAATGTATCCTTTCTCCTCCTGTTTTTCCAGATTTCATGTTTTTCTGAGTGTGGTTCACAACAGGAGAGAAATATTAGAAGGAAAAAAAGTTTTGCTTCTCAACTTATTCTAAAATAGCCATCTCTGAAGTAAAGATAAGCAGAAAAGAAATAGAAATACTAACTCCTTGACTATAAGTGTAAAACTAGTAACTCAAGGATTGTCACACCCTTTTCTACCGAGTGATGTCTATCTGAAGTGATAAATTAGCTTCACCAAATGTATTCTTCTCATATTGAAATAAACATATATAGGGGAATCCATATTTCCTATGAATAATATTTTGAAAAATAAATCAATACAGTTGTTTGTATTCAAGTCTCCCCAAATTTAAAATTCAGATGATAAATGCTCAGGTGATAGGCATTATGGTTCTGGATACATCTGAGGGTTTGTTACATGCATCAATAAGAATGGCATCAAGATCTAGTCATGATTAAAGGCATATCAAGATCATGCTAAAATTGTGGAACGTAAATGATTGTAGGTAGATGAGAAAGTTTAAAAGTTAAAACATTGTATATAATACTTTACCAAATTTTATTTGAAATCTGAATAAAGAATATTATAAAATGTTAAACAAAGAAGGACTCATTTTAAAGGTCAAATAACTATTTAAAAATGAAGTTAAACTGAGAAAAGGCAAATGGTCAATATGATTTTACTGTTTCACTCAAAGTGCCGTATGAAAGAGAGATATCAGGTACTTCTAGCATGTGTGCATGGTCAGTCACTTCAGTCGTGCCTGACTGTTTGCGACCCTAAGGACTGGAGCCTTCCTGGCTCCTCTGTCTATGGGATTCTCCAGGCAAGAATACTGGAGTGGTTGCCATTCCTCCTCCAGGGAATCTTCTTGACTCAGGGATCAAATTAGCATTTACTGCATCTCTTGCACTGAAGGCAGATTCTTTATCCACTGAGCCACCTGAGAAGCCCCAGCTATTTCTAATTCAGTTCAGTTCAGTTCAGTTGCTCAGTCGTGTCTGACTCTTTGCGACCCCATGAATTGCAGCACGCCAGGCCTCCCTGTCCATCACCATCTCCCGGAGTTCACTAAGACTCAGGTCCATCGTGTCCATGATGCCATCCAGCCATCTCATCCTGGGTCGTCCCCTTCTCCTCCTGTCCCCAATCCCTCCCAGCATCAGAGTCTTTTCCAATGAATCAACTCTTGCCAAAAAAGTGCCCTTTCATTTGGGGACTTGGTATTAGCATATTTATTACTCTATAGGAACTGAGTGTTAACCCCACTTCAGTCTGACAGATCTGACTAGTTTGTGGTAGAAACTCACTTTGATTTTAGTGTGGAATTATGGAATACTTAGTTTGGTATATCACTTAAGAAGAAAAGCATACTAAGAAGTTAGGCACAAATCATTACATTCTGTTAATTGTTGAATGTAATTAGACAAGGAGGAAATATTAAAGAAATAAGACAGATAATATTTTTATTCAAGGAATATCTGATTCAGAAAACTTTCATCAGTGTGGGAAAAATGACTAGTTTGTAAGAAATCAGACAGGTTAAAAATTTTGCTTGAAAAAAGAAAGTTAGCAAGTAGAGACTACAGGTTCTGACCATTAAAGAGGAACCTGTAACAGAGTCAACTGTTTACTGTGAAGAACTACTAAAACTGGGTTAAATATATAAAACTTCTATTTAGATCCATTGGAGAGGTGCCAATGTAATTAGGACTGGCAAGAATAAAATTAAAATGAGTCAGATGAGCTCAGAGTTGAGCTTCACATTTGATCTGTTTTGTTTTCCCATGAAAGCATATGCTAATTCCCAGAGCAGTGGAGATAGAATGCTAAAATTGAGAAAGGAATAATACTAGGATAAAGACACAAGGTCATCCCTGGTGGCTCAGATCGCAAAAAATCAGCCTACAAGGAGACCTGGGTTTGATCCCTGCATTGGGACAATCCCCTGGAGAAGGGAACAGCTACCCACTCTGGTGGACAAAGGAGCCTAGCAGGCTACACAGTTCATGGGGTCACAAAGAGTCAGACTTTTCACTTTCATGACTGAGTGATTTTCACTTTCACCAAAGACACATATGTTGATGTTAAGATCTTCCAAAGCATCCGAGACTTAAGCAAACTTTCAGAGAAAGTCCATGGAGTTGAGCCAGTGAAGTTCTGCAAGGGAGATGAGAATTATACACTGAAGGATCTGTTTCTTTGAGAGCGATTTTGAGACTTTAAGTGAAGGAAGAAAGCTAGCATCTGACCTAGAAATTGATGAGATAATTCTATGAGATGCTTAGTACACCTAGAGCTGTGCTAAGAGCTCCAGTTGTAATTAGATTAGTTGTAATTAGATCATACTTACAGATCTATATGCAAGCTAACAACATTCTGGGACTTCAAGGACTAAGTATCTTTGGCATGAATGTTAGACTTCTTAAAATGGACACCTTCTGTGTGGCAGAGGTGAAGTTTTGTTAAACAGTTTTAATCATAGGAGCCATGGAACCAGAGTAAGAGACAACGAAGAGACAGAGAACCTATGATGACAGATCTCTTAACACATGCATGTACATTACTATTTCCAAAAAAAAAAAAATCTGTGATCATCGAGAAATTGTTAAGAGGCTACTTTGTGTGATGTGTGCTTATGTTGTTTGTAGTCAGGCTAAAATACATCTGCCTTGGATTATGATTAAAAATTAATATGATCTCAGTCATGATCTCAATGCTAACACACAAATGTTGTGTCTACATTCCATAATCCATTATGTTCTTAGTCATGTATGACTCTTTGTGACCCACCAAGCTCTTCTGTCCTTAGGATTTCTGGGCAAGAGTACTGGAGTGGGTTGCTATTTCTACCTCCAGGGGATCTTCTTGATCCAGGGATTAAATCCATGTTTCCTGTATCTCCTGCACTGCAGGTAGATTCTTTCCCCTGGAGTCATTGGGGAATACCATTATGGGTCTTCCATTGGGGAAGACCATTATGATCATGTAAATTTAAAATTTTCGGACTCCTTTGCTGCTGCTGCTGCTGCTGTTAAGTTGCTTCAGTCATGTCCGACTCTGTGCGACTCCATAGACAGCAGCCCACCAGGCTCCCCCATCCCTGGGATTCTCCAGGCAAGAATATTGGAGTGGGTTGCCATGTCCTTCTCCAATGCATGAAAGTGAAAAGTGAAAGTGAAGTCACTCAGTCATGTCCGACTCTTAGCAACCCCATGGACTGCAGCCTACCAGGCTCCTCCATCCATGGGATTTTCCAGGCAACAGTACTGGAGTGGGGTGCCAATAGGCAATACCTCCTACTATTGCTTCCACATCAAATAATCTCACACAAATTAATTATGTGGGTGATAGCACCCAATGAAAAAACCTTCACAAGAGCATTATAATAGGATTAAAAAAACACATTGGTCTTGTTTGATGCTTCAACACAAAATTAAAAAATAAACAAGTGTAGAATTTACAAAAACAGATCATTTCTAATCATAGCACTGCACAGAAAGGTAATTCAGAATCTGAAGTTGTAGAGAGCATTGAGCATGTGGAAACATCCTTTGTTTCATCAAAAAATGATATCTAATTGATCCCCAGTCACCAGAGAGCTAAGAATTATCAATGAAGACAAAATAACCCTGAACTGGGATTCAGGTAACAAAAATTCTAGTCTGGGCAAATCAATTAACCTATTGATTCTTAGTTGCTTTAGATAAAGAACAAGGAATTTGAACTAAATAATCAGAATGGAATGTTCCATCTGGGCCAGTTTGTAAATTTTTTTCTTCTTTAATGGACCACCAGTTATTCTTTTAATATATTAATAGAATAGGAAAATTATGAAATCCTTGCTCTAATCAGCAGCATATAGTTCTTTGTAGCATCACTGAGTTTTGAGCAGAAAGAAAGATGGATAAATGGCTAATCTTGTGGAAAGAAGGTTTCACATTCTTCTAGTTAGTTATTCTTTAAAAGTCATCTTTTATTTATTTTTTAATCCTGAGTCTTTGCTCTTCTAGGTAATATCTTGAAAATTTTGACAATACACTAACACTTGCAAAGCTTTTGGGTACCATCATACTATGACAGGGGACATTTAAGTAGTGTAACTTCTCATTTAGTTGGCATTGTTCAGAATTAATTTGATCCATTTAGGTGAAGTTGACTAAATGCAAATGTTTTAAGCTTATGGGTTTATACAGTCAGCAAAAACAAGATATGGAGTTGACTGTGGCTCAGATCATGAGCTCCTGATTGAAAAATTCAGGCTTAAATTGTATAAAATAGGGGAAACCACTAGACCATTCAGGTGTGACCTAAATCAAATCCCTTATGATTATACAGTAGAGGTGACCAATACATTCAAAGGATTAAATCTAGTAGAAAGAGTGCCTAAAGATCTATGGACAGAGATTCTTAACATTGTATAGAACCAAAACCACCTCAAAGAAAAAGAAATGAAAATGGGCAAACTGATTGTCTGAGGAGGCTTTACAATATCTAAGGAAAGAAGAGAAGTGAAAGGAAAAGGAGAAAAAGAAAGATATAACCAACCGAATACAGAGTTCCAGAGTATAGCAAGGACAGAAAAGAAAATGTGCTTAAGTGAACAGTGCAAAGAAATAGAGGAAAATAAGAGAATGATAAAGACAAGATCTCTTCAAGAAAATTTAAGATATCAAGAGAAAATTTCATGTAAACATTGGCACAATAAAGGATGGAGACAGCAAGACCTAATGAAGAAAACACAATAAAGGATCTAACAGAAACAGAAGAGATTAAGAAGTGGTAAGAATATATAGAAGAACTATACATAAAAGATCTTAATGGTCCAGATGATCGTAATGGTGGTGTGGTCACTCATCTAGAGCCAGATTATGGACTGTGAAGTCAAATGAGTCTTAGGAAGCATTACAATGAACAAAATTAGTGGAGATGATGGAACTCCAACTGAGCTATTTCAAATCCTAAAAGATGATACACTTAAAGGGCTGCACTCAATGTCAGCAAATTTGGGAAATTGATCAGTGGTCATACTGGAAAAGTTTTAATTCCAATCCCAATGAAGGGAAATGCCAAAGAAGAATACACAGAAGAACTGTACAAAAAAGATCTTTACGACCCAGATAATCATAATGGTGTGATCACTCATCTAGAGCCAGACATCCTGGAATGTGAAGTGAAGTGGGCCTTAGAAAGCATCACTATGAACAAAGCTAGTGGAGGTGATGGAATTCCAGTTGAGCTCTTTCAAATCCTGAAAGCTGATGCTATGAAAGTGCTGCACTCAATATGCTAGCCAATTTGGAAAACTCGGCAGTGGCCACAGGACTGGAAAAGGTCAGTTTTCATTCCAATCCCCAAGAAAGGCAATGCCAAGGAATGCTCAAACTACCACACAATTGCACTCATCTCACACGCTAGTAAAGTAATGCTCAAAATTCTCCAAACCAGGCTTCAGCAATACATGAACCGTGAACTTCCTGATATTCAAGCTGGTTTTAGAAAAGGCAGAGGAACCAGAGATCAAATTACCAACATCCACTGGACCATGGAAAAGGCAAGAGAGTTCCAGAAAAACATCTATTTCTGCTTTATTGACTATGCCAAAGCCTTTGACTGTGTAGATCACAATAAAGTGTGGAAAATTCTGAAAGAGATGGGAATACCAGACCACCTGACTTGCCTCTTGAGAAATCTGTATGCAGGTCAGGAAGCAGCAGTTAGAACTGGATGTGGAACAACAGACTGGTTCCAAATAAGAAAAGGAGTGTGTCAAGGCTGTATATTGTCACTCTGCTTATTTAACTTATATGCAGAGTACATCATGAGAAACGCTGGACTCGAAGAAACAGAAGCTGGAATCAAGATTTCTGGGAGAAATATCAATAACCTCAGATATGCAGATGACACCAACCTTATGGCAGAAAGCGAAGAGGAACTAAAAAGCCTGTTGATGAAAGTGAAAGAAGAGAGTGAAAAAGTTGGCTTAAAGCTCAATGTTCAGAAAACGAAGATCATGACATCTGGTCCCATCACTTCATGGGAAATAGATGGGGAAATAGGGGAAACAGTGTCAGACTTTATTTTTTGGGCTCCAAAATCACTGCAGATGGTGATTGCAGCCATGAAATTAAAAAACGCTTGGAAGAAAAAGTTATGAGCAACGTAGATAGCATATTGAAAAGCAGAGACATTACTTTGCCAACTAAGGTCCATCTAGTCAGGCTATGGTTTTTCCAGTAGTCATGTATGGATGTGAGAGTTGGACTGTGAAGAAGGCTGAGCACTGAAGAATCGATGCTTTTGAACTGTGGTGTTGGAGAAGAGTCTTGAGAGTCCCTTGGACTGCAAGGAGATCCAACCAGTCTATTCCGAAGGAGATCAGCCCTGGGATTCCTTTGGAAGGAATGATGCTAAAGCTGAAACTCCAGTACTTTGGCCACCTCATGCGAAGAGCTGACTCATTGGAAAAGACTTTGATGCTAGGAAGGATTGGGGGCAGGAGGAGAAGGGGATGACAGAGGATGAAATGGCCGGATGGCATCACTGACTCGATGGACGTGAGTCTGGGTGAACTCCAGGAGTTGGTGATGGACAGGGAGGCCTGGTGTGCTGCGATTCATGGGGTCGCAAAGAGTCGGACACGACTGAGTGACTGAACTGAACTGAACAACTGTGTTCATTTCACATGTTAGCAAAGTTATGTTCAATATCCTGCACACTAGGCTTTATTAGCACATGAACTGAGTATTTTCAGATGTACAAGCTGGGTTTCAAAAAGTCAGAAGAAACAGCAATCAAATTGTCAACATTCATTGTATCATAGGGAAAACAAGGGAATTCCAGAAAAACATCTGCTCTGCTTCATTGACTACATTAAAGCTTTGACTGTGAGGATCACAACAAACTGTGGGAAATTCTTAAAGAGATGGGAATACCATACCACCTTATCTGTCTCCTGAGAAACGTGCATACGGATGAAAAAGCAACAGAATTGGACATGGAACAACTGGCTGGTTCTAAATTCGGAAAGGAGTATATCAAGGCTGAATATTGTCACCCTGCTTATTTAACTTATGTGCATAGTATTATGCGGAGAAAGCAGTGGCAATCCACTCCAGTACTCTTGCCTGGAAAATCCCATGGACCGAGGAGCCTGGTAGGCTGCAGTCCATGGAGTCGCTAAGAGTTCAACATGACTGAGCGACTTCACTTTCACTTTTCACTTTCATGCGTTGGAGAAGGAAATGGCAACCCACTCCAGTGTTCTTGCCTGGAGAATCCCAGAGGCCGGGGAGGCTGGTGGGCTGCCCTCTATGGGGTCACACAGAGTCGGACACGACTGAAGCGACTTAGCAGCAGCAGCAGCAGCAGTAGCAGCAGCAGCAGCATAGTACATCATACAAAATGCTGGGTTGTATGAATCACAAGCTGGTATTAAGGTTGTCAGGAAAGCTATCAGTGGAAAGTTAAGAGGAACTAAAGGGCCTCTTGCTAAAAGTGAAAGAAGATGGTAAGAAAGCCGGCTTGAAATTCAACATTTAAAAATAAAAATCATGGCATCTGGTCCTATCACTTCATGGCAAATATAAGGGAAGAAATTGGAAGCAGTGACAGATTTTATTTCCTTGGGCTCCAAAATCACTGCAGATGGTAACTGCAGGCATGAAATTAAAAGATGCTTGCTCCTTGGAATGAAAGGTATGACAAAACTAGACAGCATATTAGAAAGCAGAGACATCACTTTGCTGATCAAAGTTTGTATAGTTGAAACTATAGTTTTTTCAGTAGTCATGTATGGATGTGAGAGTTGTATTATAAAGAAGGTTGAGGGCCAAAGAACTGATGCTTTCATGTTGTGGTGCTGGAGAAGATTCTTGAGAGTCCCTTGGACTGCAAGGAGATCAAACGAGTCAGTCCTAAAGAAAAATCAGTCTTAAATATTCATTGAAAGGACCAATGTTGAAGCTCCAATACTTTGGCCACCTGATGTGAAGTGCAGATTCACTGGAAAAGATCCTGAAGCTCTTCAAGACTGTAACAAAAAGAGAAGGCAGGATGGGGGCAGTGGGTAGAGGATGAGATTGTTAGATAGCATTACTGACTCAATGGACATGAATTTGAACAATCTCTGGGAAATACTGGAGAACAGCATACTGTGGAGGAGCCTGACATACTCCAGTTCCTGGGGTTGTACATAGACATGAATCCACTGAAAAACAGCAATGAGCTTATGGCATCCTTTTTGGTGGATTGGAGCTCTATCTGACTTCCTGGCTTGGGGTGTCTCTGGGATGATATTTGTTAGAAAATCCTCCACACTTGCTGATATCTTTGGTTTATAAATTTTACTTCCTAGAAAAGTGCAAGAGAATTTCTTAAGTGGTTTTGACTGAAGAGAATGAATACAATTTTAGTTAATATTTTTAAAAAGTTTCATGCTTAGAAGGAATATTGTGCCAATCAGCAACCAAGATGTTTATTACAGTATTTCAACAGAAATACCAGCTATAAGAACCTAGCTCTAAAAAACTCTTTTTCCTTAAGGTTTTCTTTTTTTTTCTTTCTTTCATGTTATCAAAACTAAGGAAAATGTAGTGTAATGAGGAAGTGACCCTTGGGTAGCTGGTAGTGGATGTCATAACTTTACAATCTGGTAACTATAAATTTCACAAGTAATCGCAGCCATGAGAGTTGGAACACACATTGAAGATATAATGAAATTATCATAGAATGGAGCCATCTAACCAATAGAAATATAGCAAAACATAAAATCTATGTTGCCACCCCCCAAAAGGCTTGCAAATAATGTCTTTAAAAGCCATAGAGAATTCTTCAATAAATTTTATACAGATGCAAACAGATGACATAAATAGAATTTGTAGTATTATCCCCTGATGAGAAAAGAAAAATCATTTTTTTT
>SJYQ01046241.1:331650-358715 GCA_006410935.1 Redunca redunca
AATTTATTTCTTCAATATTTTATAATTTTTAGTGTACATACATTTCAGATATTTGGTTAAATATATTCCTAAGTATTTTATTCTTTTTAATATTATATAAGCAGGGTTGCTTTCTTGATTTCCTTTTTGAACATATTTCTCTTAGTGTTGTGAAAGGATTTCAGTATAAAATGGAATCAGAGGATATAAAATGGAATCAGAGGATATCAAATGGACAGTCTTACACATGTGCACATAGAAGAATGGAACATAAGAACTGAGAGACTGATTTCCCATAAATGTTCAATTTTTTAGAAGCCAAGACTTTATCTGCTTTTCAGTGAACATCCACTAAGTATCTCTCTCCATCCTCAAGCCAATTAGCTTCCTGTTTGGTCTCTGATTGTATTTCCCCCTCTTTGCACTTCTTGCTCATAAATACAGATCATTGCAAGCCCTCTCAGTGATCAGGCACTCTGCTTTTCCATAATGAAATAAATTTATTGTAACTTGAACTTGCCTCAGTTTATCTCTTTAATTCAGTTGATAATGCAAGGAGTGAAAGTGACTTTTGTATGTAGATTTTATATCCTACAAATTTACTGATTTTTTTTAGTTAGTCTTAACTGCTCTTTGTGGAATCTTTAGGGTTTCTGCATGTAGGATCAGGCCATCTTCAAACATTTAATTTTGTTTCTTCTTTTCCTATTTGAATGCCTATATTTCTTATTCTTGTATGATTGCTCTTGCTATTACTTCGTACACTGAATATAAGTGGCAAGAGTTAGTAGCTATGTTTTTGTATTGGTACTGAGGAAAAGCTTTCAGTTTCTCAACACCAATTATGACATTAGTTGTGCACTACACATAAATGGCTTTGTTCATGATGAGGTGGATTCTTATTAATTTATTTTATTGATGAACAGATTTTATCATGAACAGATATTTAACTATGTCAAATACTCTTCCTGCATCTATTGACATGATCATGTGGTTTTTGTCTTTCATTCTGTTAATGTGTATCACACAGACTTGTGAATATTTAAATCAAACTTGCATAACTTTCATTTGGCCATGGTGTATAATCTTTTTGATGTGTTATTGAATTTGATTTACTGATATACTATTGAATAGTTTGCAGTGATTATACACCCATCAAAGATATTTGCTTGTGAATTTCTTTTCTTGTAGTTCTTTGTCTGGCTTTGATACAAGGGTAATACTGACCTCATAAAATGAACCTGAGGTATTCTCTCTGATTCTATATTTTTGGAAGAGTTTAAAAAGAATCGATATTAATTTCTCTCTGAATGTTTTATAGAATTCATCTGTGAAGTCATCTGGTCTTGGACTTTTCTTATTTCTGAGGTTTTTTATTATTACTTAAATTTTCTTATTTCATATTGTTTGGTACAAGATTTCTTTTTTTTTTAATTGAAGGATAATTTCTTTACAGAATTTTATTGCTTTATGCCAAATATCAACATGAATCAGCTGTAGGTATACATATGTCCACTCTCTCTTGAACCTCCCTCTCATCTCTTCCCCATCCCATCCCTCTAGGTTGTTACAGAGCACCTGTTTGAGTTCATTGAGTGATATAGTAAATTCCATTGACTGTATATTTTACATATGGTAATGCAGGTTTCCATGTTACTCTCTCCATACACCTCATTCTCTCCTTCCTCCCCTCCTCCTGGGTCCATAAGGCTGTTCTCTATGTTTGTTTCTCCATTGCTGACCTGTAAATAAATTCAGTGCTACCATCTTTCTAGATTCCATTTATATGCATTAGTATACATCATTTACCAAGGGAACATTTCAGGCAAAGTGGGCACAATAAAGGACAGAAAAGATATGGACCTAACAGAATCAGAAGATATTAAGCAGAGGTGGCAAGAATACACAGAAAAATTATAAAAAAAAGATCTTCACAACCCAGATAATCACAATGGTGTGATCACTTACTTTGAGCCAAACATCCTGGAGTGTGAAGTCAAGTGGGCTTAGGAAGCATGGCTAGGAGCAAAGGTAGTGGAGGTGCTGGAATTCCAGCTGAGCTCTTTCAAATCCTAAAAGATGATGCTATGAAAGTGCAGCACTCTATATGCCAGTAAATTTGGAAAACTCAGCAGTGGCCACAGGACTGGAAAAAATCAGTTTGCATTCCAATCCCAAAGAAAGGCAATGCCAAAGAATGTTCAAACTACTGCACAAATGCACTCATCTCACAAGCTAGCAAAGTAACACTCAAAATTCTCCAAGCAAGGCTTTAACAGTACATGAACCAAGAACTTCCAGATGTTCAAGCTGGATTTAGGAAAGGCAGAGGAACCAGAAATCAAATGGCCAACAATCCCTGGATCATGGAAAAAAACAAGAGAATTCCAGTAAAAAGTCTTCTCTTTCAATGACTACACTAAAGCTTTTGACTGTGGATCACAATAAACTGTGAAATATTCTTAAAGAGATGGGAAGATAGGACTAGCAGACCACCTTACCTGCCTCTTGAGAAATCTGAATGCAGATCAAGCAGCAATAATTAGAATCAGACAGGGAACAGCTGACTGGTTACAAATTGTGAAGGACTACCTCAAGCCTATGTATTGTAGTCCTGCTTGTTTAAATTACATACAGAATGCATCATGCAAAATGCCAGGCTGGGTGAAACACAAGCCGGAATCAAGATTGCTGGGAGAAATATCATAACCTCAGATTTGCAGATGACATCACCCTATGGCAGAAAGTGAAGAGGAACTAAGGAGCCTCTTGATGAAAGTGAAACAGAAGAGTGAAAAAGCTGGCTTAAAACTTAACATTCAATAAATGAAGATCATGGCATCCAGTCCCATCACTTCATGGCAAATAAATGGGGAAACAATNCTTCATGGCAAATAGATGGGGAAACAATGGAAACAGTAAGATACTTTATTTTGGGGGGCTCCAAAATTATTGCAGATGGTGATTGCAGCCATGAAATTTAAAGACGCTTGCTTCTTGGAAGAAAAGCTATGACAGAGGGCGGTCCTAAGATGGTGGAGGAATAGGACGGGGAACCATTTTCTACCCTACAAATTCATCAAAAAATCATCTGAATGCTGAGCAACTTCCACAAAACAACTTCTGAACGCTGGCAGAGGACATGAGGCACCCAGAAAGGCAACCGATTTTCTTCAAAAGGAGGAGGGACAAAATATATTTTTAAAAAAGAGAAGCAAAAGAGTTAGGGATGGAGACCTGTCCTTGGGAGGTAGTCGTGAAGGAGGAGAAGTTTCCAAACACCAGGAAACTCTCTCATCAGCAGGTCTGTGGGGAGTTTTGCAATCTCAGATGGTAACAAAACCAGGAGGGAAAAAAGAAAATCCACAGAATGTGTGCCTAAGTGCAACTCCCAGTGGAGAAGTAGCCCAAATGCTGGCGTCTGCCACCAGCGAGCAGGGGCTGAACAGGGAGGTGTGGGTTGCCTGCTTAGGGTAAGGACCAGGCCTGAATGACGTGAGGACAATTTGAGGGAGCTTGTGTGAGATAGCAACCCAAACCATGGGGTAGGCAGAGAGAGAAAACAAGAGAAAGAGAGAACTTTCTCATGAAAAGCTCTAACCTAAGGCACAACCTAGCTCTCTCCCCCTTTTGATTGTCCCTCTTCTCCTCCTGGTCACCTCTATCTCCCTCCTCCTTCTTCTCTTCTCCATGTAACTCTGTGAACTCCCCTGGGTGTCCCTCACTGTGGAGAATCTTTTCACCATTAACCCAGATATTTTATCATCTGTGCTGTATGGATGGATAAGTCTTGAGGCTACTGTAAGAATAAGACTGAAAGCCAGAGGAAGGAGGCTTAAATCCAAAATATGAGAACACCAGAAAACTCCTGACTCCAGGGAACATTAATTGACAAGAGCTCATCCAAAAGCCTCCATAACTATACTGAAATCAAGCTCCACGCGAGTCAACAATTCCAGAGCAAGCCATACAATGCTAATTCTCCATCAACACAGGAATATAGCCATGAGCATTAAAATACAGGAAGCCCAAAGCCACACCAAACCCACAGACATCTCAAAACTCACTACTGGACACTTCATTGCACTCCAGAGAAAATAGATTCAGCTCCACCCATGACTGACACAAGCTTCCCTAACCAAGAAACCTTGACAAGCCACTAGTCCAACCCCACCAAAAGTGAGAAACCTCCACAATAAAGAGGAACTGCAAACTTTCAGCATACAGAATGGCCATCCCAAACACAACAATCTAAACAAAATGGAAAGGCACACAAATATTCAGCAGGAAAAGGAACATGATAAATGCCCACCAAACTAAACCAAAGATAAGGCAATAGGGAATCTACCTGTAAAAGAATTCAGAAAAATGATAGTAAAGATAAAAAATCTTGAAAACAAAATGGAGTTACAGATAAATAGACTAGAGACAGGGATAAAGAAGATGAAAGAAATGTTTGACAAGGACCTAGAAGAAATAAAAGATTCAATCAATAATGAATAATGCAATAAATGAGATCAAAAGCCATCTTTGATTGTGGAATAATTGAATCAGAAGATAAGATAAATGAGGTGGAAGATAGAATGGTGGGAAAAAGTGAAGCAGAGAGGAGAAAAGAAAAAAAGAATAAAAAGAAATGAGGACAACCTCAGAGACCTCTGGGACAATGTTAAATGCTCCAACATTTGAATCATAGGAGTCCCAGAAGAAGACAAAAAGAAAGGCCATGAGAAAATACTTGAGGAGATAATAATTGAAAACTTCCCTAAAATGGGGAAGGAAATAGCCACCCAGTCCAAGAAATGCAGATAGTCCCAAACAGGATAAACCCAAGGCAAAACACCCCAAGAAACATATTAATAAAATTAACAAAGATCAAACACAAAGAGCAAATATTAAAAGCAGCAAGGGAAAAACAACAAATAACACACAAGGGGATTCCCATAAGGATAACAGCTGATTTTTCAATAGTAACTCTTTAGGCCAAGAGGGAATAGCAGGATATACTTAAAGTGATGAAAGAGAAAAACCTACAACCCAGATTACTATACCCAGCAAGGATCTCATTCAAATATGAAAAAGAAATCAAAAGCTTTTACAGACAAGCAAAAGCTGAGAGAATTCACAACACCAAACCAACTCTTCAACAAAGGCTAAAGGATCTTCTCTAGACAGGTAATATAGAAAAGGTTTATAAACTCAAACCCCAAACAACAAAGTAAATGGCAATGGAATAATACTTATCAATAATTAACTTAAATATAAATGGGTTTAATGCCCCAACCAAAAGACAAAGACTGGCTGAATGGATACAAAAACAAGACCCCTATTTATGCTATCTACAAGAGACCCACCTCAAAATGAGGAACACACACAGACTGAAAGTGAAAGGCTGGGAAAAGATATTTCACCCAAATGGATCCCAAAATAAAGCAAGAGAAGCAATACTCGCAATACTCATGTCAGATAAACTACTTCGAAATAAAAGAGACAAAGAAGGACACTACATAATGACCAAAGGATAAATCCAAGAAGAAGATAAAACAATTATAAATATATATGCACCCAACAAAGGAGCACCAAAATATGTAAGGCAAAGAATGAAAGAGGAAATTAACAGTAACACAATAATAGTGGGAAACTTTAATACCCTACTCACACCTATGGATAGATCAATTAAACAGAAAATTAGCAAGGAAACACAAACTTTAAATGAGGCAATGGACAGGTTAGACCTAATTGATACCTATAGGGCATTTCAACCCAAAACAATGAATTTCACCTTTCTCTCAAGTGCACATGGAACATTCTCCAGGATATATCACATCCTGGGCCATAAATCTAGCCTTAATAAATTAAAAAAAAANATGAATTTCACCTTTCTCTCAAGTGCACATGGAACATTCTCCAGGATATATCACATCCTGGGCCATAAATCTAGCCTTAATAAATTAAAAAAAAAACTGAAATCATTTCAAGCATCTTTTCTTATCATAATGTGGTAAGATTAGATGTCAACTAGAGGGAAAAAAAAAATTTTTAATGCAAACCTATGGAGGCTAAACAACACGCTTTTGCACAACCAAGAAATCACAGAAGTAGAAAAAGAAACTAAAATATCATAGTAATGAATGAAAATGAAAACATGACAACCTAAAACCTATGGAATTTAGTAAAAGTAGTACTAAGGGGAACATTCGTAGCAATACAAGCTTAACTCAAGAAACAAGAGAAAAATCAAACAAATAACCTAAATTTACACCTAAAGCAACTAGAAAAAGAAGAAACGACGTACCCCAGGGTTAGTTCAGTTCAGTTCATTTCAGTCGCTCAGTCATGTCCGACTCTTTGCGACCCCATGAATTGCAGCACACCAGGCCTCTTTGTTCATCACCATCTCCCAGAGTTCACTCAGACTCACATCCATTGAGTCCGTGATGGCATCCAGCCATCTCATCCTCGGTCGTTCCCTTCTCCTCCTGCCCCCAAACCCTCCCAGCATCAGAGTCTTTTCCAACGAGTCAACTCTTTGCATGAGGTGGCCAAAGTACTGGAGTTTCAGCTTCAGCATCATTCCTTCCAAAGAAATCCCAGGGCTGATCTCCTTCAGAATGGACTGGTTGGACCTCCTTGCAGTCCAAGGGACTCTCAAGAGTCTTCTCCAACACCACAGTTCACAAGCATCAATTCTTCAGCGCTCAGCCTTCTTCACAGGCAAACTGTCACATCCATACATGACTACTGAAAAAACCATAGCCCCGTCTAGTCGGATCTTAGTCGGCAAAGTAATGTCTGTGCTTTTGAATATACTATCTAGGTTGGTCATAACTTTTCTTCCAAGGAGTAAGCATCTTTTAATTTCATGGCTGAAGTCACCATCTGCAGTGATTTTGGAGCCCCCCAAAATAAAGTCTGACACAGTTTCCACTGTTTCCCCATCTATTTCCCATGAAGTGATGGGACCAGATGCCATGATCTTCGTTTTCTGAATGTTGAGCTTTAAGTCAACTTTTTCGCTCTCCTCTTTCACTTTCATCAAGAGGCTTTTTAGCTCCTCTTCATTTTCTGCCATAAGGGTGGTGTCATCTGCATATCTGAGTTTATTGATATTTCTCCCAGCAATCTTGACTCCAACTTGTGTTTCTTCCAGTTCAGTGTTTCTCATGGTGTACTCTGCATGTAAGTTAAATAAGCAGGGTGACAATATACAGTCTCGATGTACTCCTTTTCAAATCATAAAAATTAGGGCAGAAATAATTGAAAAAGAAACAAATGAGACTATAGCAAAAATCAACAAAACTAAAAACTGGTTCTTTGAGATGATAAATAAAATAGACAACAGACCCATCACTAGCACAAAGATTGAAACTGTAATACAAAATCTTCCAACAAACAAAAGCCCAGGACCAGATGGCTTCACAGCTGAATTCTACCAAAAATTTAAAGAAGAGCTAACACCTATACTACTCAAACTCTTTCAGAAAATTGCAGAGGAAGGTAAACTTCCAAACTCATGCTCTGAGGCCACCATCATCCTAATACCAAAACCAGACAAAGATGCCACAACAAAAGAAAATTAAAGGCCAATATCACTGATGAACATAGAGGCAAAAATCCTCAATAAAATTCTAGCAAACAGAATCCAATAACATATTAAGAAGATCATGCATCATGACCAAGTGGGCTTTATTCCAGGGATGCAGGGATTCTTCAATATTTGCAAATCAATCAATGTGATACATCACATTAACTAATTGAAAGATAAAAACCATATGATTATCTTAATAGATGCAGAGAAAGCCTTTGACAAAATTCAACATTTATTAATGATAAAAAACCCTCCAGAAAACAGGCACAGAAGGAACATACCTCATTATAATAAAAGCCATATGTGATAAACCCACAGCAAACTTCCTCAATGGTGAAAAACTGAAAGCATTTCCCCTAAAGTCAGGAACAAGACAAGGGTGCCCACTCTCACCACTACTATTCAACATAGTTTTGGTAGGTTTAGCCACAGGAACCAGAGAAGAAAAAGAAATAGAGGGAATCCAGATTGGAAAAGAAGAAGTAAAACACTCTTTTCAGATGACATGATCCTCTATATAGAAAACCCTAAAGAGTCTACCAGAAAATTGCTCGAGCTAATCAACAATATAGTAAAGTTGCATAATATAAAATTAGTACACAGAAATCCCTTGCATTCCTATACACTAATGAGAAAACAGAAAGAGTATTTAAGGAAACAATTCCATTCACTATTTCAACGAAAAGAATAAAATGCTTAGGAATAAATAAACCTAAAGAAACAAGAGACCTATATATAGAAAACTATAAAACACTGATGATAGAAATCAAAGATGACACAAATAGATGGAGAAATATACCGTGTTAATGGATCAGAGGAATCAATATAGTGAGAATGAGTATACTACCCAAAACAATCTATAGATTCAATGCAATCCTTATCAAGATACCAGCAGTATTTTTCAGAGAACTAGAAAAAAATAATTTCACAATTTGTATGGAAATACAAAAAAAAAAAAAAAAAAAAAACACCTCGAACAGCCAAAGCAATCTTGAGAAAGAAGAATGGAACTGGAGGAATCAACCTACCTGTCTTCAAACTATACTACAAAGCTACAGTCATCAAGACAGTATGATACTAGAACAAAGACAGAAATATAGATTAATGGAACAAAATAGAAAGCCCAGAGATAAACCCACACACCTATGGACACCTTATCTTTGACAAATGAGACAAGAATATACAATGGAGAAAAGACAATCTCTTTAACAATTGGTTCTGGAAAAACGAGGCAACCACTTGTAAAATAATGAAACTAGAACATTTTCTAATACCATACATGAAAATAAACTCAAAATGGATTGAAAATCTAAACGTAAAGCCAGAAACTACAAAATTCCTAGAGGAAAACATAGGCAAAACACTCTCTGACATAAATCACAGCAGAATCATCTATGATCCACTTCCCAGAGTAATGTAAATAAAAGCAAAAATAAACAAATAGGACCTAATTAAACTTAAAAGCTTTTCACAACAAAGGAAACTATAACCACGGTGAAAAGACAGCCTTTGGAATGGGAGAGAATAATAACAAATGAAGCAACTGAAAAAGAATTAATCTCAAAAATATACCAGCAGCTCCTGTAGCTCAATTCCAGAAAAATAAATGATCCAATCAAAGAAAAGAAAGAAAGAAAGAAAGAAAGAAAGAAAGAAAATGGAAAAAGAACTAAACAGACATTTCTCCAAAGAAGACATAACAGGTGGCTAACAAACACATGAAAAGATGCTCAACATCACTCATTATCAGAGAAACACAAATCAAAACCACAATGAGGTACCATCTCATGCCAGCCAGAGTGGCTGCTATCAAAAAGTCTACAAACAATAAATGCTGGAGAGGGTGTGGAGAAAAGGGAACCCTCTTACACTCTTGGTGGAAATGAAAACTAGTATGGAGAACAATGTGGAGATTTCTTAAAAAATTGGAAATAGAACTACCATATGACCCAGCAATCCCACTGTTGGGCATACACACCGAGGAAACCAAAACTGAAAGAGACATGTGTACCTCCATTGTTCATTGCAACACTGTTTACAAAGTTAGGGCATGGGAGCAACCTAGATGTCCATTGGCATATGAATGGATAGGAAAGTGGTGGTACATATACACAATGAAATATCACTCAGCTATTAAAAATAATGCATTTGAGTCAGTTCCAATGAGGTGGATGAAACTGGAGCCTATTATACAGAACGAAGTAAGTCAGAAAGAAAAACACCAATATAGTATATTAACGCACATATATGAAATTTAGAAAGATGGTAATAATGACCCTATATGTGAGACAACAAAAGAGATGCAGATGTAAAGAAGAGACTTTTGGACTCTGTGGGAGAAGGCAAGGGTGGGATGACTTGTGAGAATAGCATTGAAACATATATATTACCATATGTGAAATAGACCGCCAGTCTAGGTTTGATGCATGAGACAGAGTGCTCAAGGCTGGTGCACTGGGAAGAGCCTGAGCGATGGGATGTGGAGGGAGGTGGGAGAGGGTTTCATGTGGGGGACACATGTACACATATGGCTGACTCATGTCAATTATGGCAAAAACCGCTACAATATTTTAAAGTAATTAGCCTCCAATTAAAATAAATAAATTTTAGAAGAGCTAACACCTATCCTACTCAAACTCTTCCAGAAAATTGTAGAGGAAGGTAAACTTCCAAACTCGTTCTATGTGGCCACCATCACCCTAATACCAAAACCTGACAAAGATGCCACAAAAAAAGAAAACTACAGGCCAATATCACTGATGAGCATAGATGCAAAAATCCTCAACAAAATTCTAGCAATCAGAATCCAATAACACATTAAAAAGATCATACACCATGAACAAGTGGGCTTTATCCCAGGGATGCAAGGATTCTTCAATATCCGCAAATCAATCAATGTAATTCACCACATTAACAAATTGAAAAATAAAAGCCATATGATTATCTCAATAGATGCAGAGAAGGCCTTTGACAAAATTCAACATCCATTTATGATAAAACTCTCCAGAAAGCAGGAATAGAAGGAACATACCTCAACATAACAAAAGCTATATAAGACAAACCCACAGCAAACATTATCCTCAATGCTGAAAAATTGAAAGCATTTCCCCTAAAGTCAGGAACAAGGGTGTCCACTCTCACCGCTACTATTCAACATAGTTCTGGAAGTTCTGGCCACAGCAATCAGAGCAGAAAAAAAAAAAAAATAAAAGGAATCCACATTGGAAAAGAAGAAGTAAAACTCTCACTGTTTGCAGATGACATGATCCTCTACATAGAAAACCCTAAAGACTCCACCAGAAAATTACTAGAGCTAATCAATGAATATAGTAAAGTTGCAGGATATGAAATCAACACACAGAAATCCCTTGCATTCCTATACACTAATAATGAGAAAGTAGAAAAAGAAATTAAGGAAACAATTCCATTCACCATTGCAACGAAAAGAATAAAATACCTAGGAATATATCTACCTAAAGAAACTAAAGACCTATATATAGAAAACTATAAAACACTGATGAAAGAAATCAAAGAGGACACTAATAGATGGAGAAATATACCATGTTCATGGATCGGAAGAATTAATATTGTGAAAATGAGTATACTACCCAAAGCAATCTACAAATTCAATGCAATCCCTATCAAACTACCAGCGGTATTTTTCACAGAACTAGAACAAATAATTTCAAGATTTATATGGAAATACAAAAAACCTCGAATAGCCAAAGCAATCTTGAGAAAGAAGAATGGAGCTGGAGGAATCAACTTGCCTGACTTCAAGCTCTACTACAAAGCCACAGTCATCAAGACAGTATGGTACTGGCACAAAGACAGAAATATAGATCAATGGAACAAAATAGAAAGCCCAGAGATAAACCCACACACCTATGGACACCTTATCTTTGATAAAGGAGGCAAAAATATACAATGGAGTAAAGACAATCTCTTTAACAAGTGGTGCTGGGAAAATTGGTCAACAACTTGTAAAAGAATGAAACTAGATCACTTTCTAACACCACACACAAAAATAAACTCAAAATGGATTAAAGATCTAAATGTAAGACCAGAAACTATAAAACTCCTAGAGGAGAACATAGGCAAAACACTCTCTGACATACATCACAGCAGGATCCTCTATGATCCACCCCCCAGAATTCTGGAAATTAAAACAAAAATGAACAAATGGGATCTAATTAAAATTAAAACCTTCTGCACAACAAAGGAAAATATAAGCAAAGTGAAAAGACAGCCTTCAGAATGGGAGAAAATAATAGCAAATGAAACAACTGACAAACAACTAATCTCAAAAATATACAAGCAACTTATGCAGCTCAATTCCAGAAAAATAAATGACCCAATCAAAAAATGGGCCAAAGACCTAAATAGACATTTCTCCAAAGAAGACATACGGATGGCTAACAAACACATGAAAAGATGCTCAACATCACTCATTATCAGAGAAATGCAAATCAAAACCACAATGAGGTACCACTTCACACCAGTCAGAATGGCTGCGATCCAGAAGTCTGCAAGCAATAAATGCTGGAGAGGGTGTGGAGAAAAGGGAACCCTTTTACATTGTTGGTGGGAATGCAAACTAGTACAGCCACTATGGAGAACAGTGTGGAGATTCCTTAAAAAATTGCAAATAGAACTGCCTTATGACCCAGCAATCCCACTGCTAGGCATGCACACTGAGGAAACCCGAACTGAAAGAGACACATGTACCCCAATGTTCATTGCAGCACTGTTTATAATAGCCAGGACATGAAAACAACCTAGATGTCCATCAGCAGATGAATGGATAAGAAAGCGGTGGTACATATACACAATGGATTATTACTCAGCCATTAAAAAGAATACATTTGAATCAGTGCTAAGGAGATGGATGGAACTGGAGCCGATTATACAGAGTAAAGTAAGCCAGAAAGAAAAACACCAATACAGTATACTAATGCATATATATGGAATTTAGAAAGATGGTGATGATGACCCTGTATGCGAAACAACAAGAGACTCAGATCTATAGAGTGAACTTTTGGACTCTGGGGGAAAGGGAGAGGGTGGGATGAGATGGGAGAATGGCATTGAAACATGTATACTATCATGTAAGAAACGAATCGCCAGTCTATGTCCGATGCAGAATGCAGGATGCTTGGGGCTGGTGCATGGGGAGGACCCAGAGAGATGATATGGGGTGGGCGGTGGGAGGGGATTCGTGTTTGGGAATGCATGTACACTCGTGGTGAATTCATGTCAATGTATGGCAAAACCAATACAGTATTGTAAAGTAAACTAAAGTTAAAATAAAAATTAATTAAAAAATAAAATAAATAAATTTTACAAAAGAAAAAGAAAAGCTATAACAACCTAGACAGAATATTAAAAAGGAGTTACTTTGCTGACAAAAGTTTTTCTAGTCAAAGCTATGGTTTTTACTGAAGTCATGTGTGGATGTGAGAGCTGTATCATAAAGACAGCTGAGTGGCAAAGAATGGATTCTTTTAAACTGCGGTGTTAGAGAAGACTCTTGAGACTCCCTTGGACTGCAAGGATATCAAACCAGTTAATCCTAAGTAAATCAGTCCTGAATATTCATTGGAAAGACTGATAATGAAACTGAATCTCCAACCTTTTGGCCACTTGATGTGAGGACTGACTCACTAGAAAAGCCCCTGATGCTGGGAAATATTGAAGGCAAGAGGAGAAGGGGACAACAGAGGTGGAAATGGTTGGATGTAATGGACATCCAACTGGATGCCAGTTCAATGGACTTGAGCTTGAGCAAGCTCCAGGAGTTAGTTATGGACAGGGAAGCCTGGTGTGATGCAGTACATGGGGTCCTAAAGAGTCGGATACGACTAAGTGACTGAACTGAACTGACCTGATGTGATATTTGTCTTTCTCTTTCTGAGTTACTTCACTCTGTGTAATAGGTTCTAGGTTCATCCATCTCATTATAACAACTCAGATGTGTTCCTTTTAATGGATGAGTAATATTCCATTGTGTATATCTGCCACAACTTCTTTATCCATTCATCTGTTGATAGACGTCTAAGTTGCTTCTATGTTCTGGCTATTGTAAATTGTGCTGCAATGAACATTGTAGTACATGGGTATTTTTCAATTTTGCTTTCCTTAGAGTTTACACCTAGTAGTGGGATTGCTAGGTCATATGTTGGTTTTATTCCTAGTTTTTTTTTTTNTTTTTTTTTTTTTTTTTTTGAGAAATCTCCATACCATCTTCCATAGTGGCTATATTCAATTTACATTTCCACCAATAATGCAAGAGGGTTCCCTTTTCTCCACATCCTCTCCAGCATTTATTGTTTACAGACATTTTGATAATGGCCATTCCAACTTGTGTTAGGTGATATCTCATTATAGATTTGATTTGCATTTCTCTAATAATGAGCCTCGTTGAGCATCTTTCCATGTGTTTGTTAGCCATCTGCATGTATTCTTTGCAGAAATGTCTGTTTAGATCTTTTTCCCACTTTTTGATTGGGTTGTTTCTCTTTCTCATATTGAGTTGTATGAGCTACTTATATATTTTGGAAATTAGCCCTTTGTTATTTGTTTCAGTTGCTATTATTTTCTCTCATTCTGAGGGCTGTCTTTTCACCTTGTTTATAGCTTCCTTATAATTTTCTGCATGCAGTTCTTTTGTCTTAGATTGGTTTATTCCTAAATATTTTATTATTTTTGTTGCAGAGGTGAAAGGGATTGATTCCTTAATTTCTCTTTCTGATTTTTCATTGTTAGTATCTGGGTATGCAAGTGACTACTGTATATTGATTTTGTATCCCACAACTTTGGGTTTCAATTGTGGTTTTATTTCCACCTCTGCCTATGGGCTATCACATGGGTTTGTGCCTGAGGGTTGGCATGGTAGACTTGTGTCTGCCCTGGTGAGGACCAGGTGTGGAGGTGGTACAACTTCTTGGATTGCAGGGGCCTGGCAGCACCAGATGGGCTGGTGGCTAGGGCATTAGGAAATATAGTGCTCTAGAAGAGTATGACAACCCACTCCAGTAGCATTGCCTGGAGAATCCCCGCAGAGAGTAAAGCCTTGCAGGGTGGCAAAGATGTGACCCCACATGCACAGATACAGTACCTTTTCTAGCCTCTGTCAGATCTGTCCCAGTGGGGATCATGCATGGAGGTGGCATGGTTGCTGGGATCATGGGGACTCTGGCAGAGCTCACCTTAGGATTACTCCACAATCCCTATACTCAGGCTTCCCACCACTGTGCCTTTTAGGGGACCCATATTCCTGTCTGGGGTACATATGGCTGTGGTAAGGATTATATGTGTTATTCTCATTCCATTTAGACTGTCAAAGATCAGCTGCTTCACTTTCAGACTCGAATGTTTCTTCTCTGACTCAAACAATTGCCCTGATTTGGGGATTGGACCCCTGCTTCAGTTCCCCATACCCCCGCCAAGGTCAGGTCAAGTCCTACTAACTCTCCTCTTTTCCCCCCTACTTCCTTTGTCCTACTGAGTTTTGCATGGCTCTATACATTCTTTTCTGGTGGTCATGTACTCCTGTCCACTCTTGACTGGTGTTCTGCAAGCTCTTCTATGTCTGAAGGTGTATTACTGATGTATCCGTGGAGAGATGTACTCCACATCCTTCTACTCCTCCACCATCTTGTTCTCCCCACTCAATACAGGGTTTCTATCTCTTATTTATTCAGCCATGGTAGGTTGTATCTTTCTAAAAATTATCCATTTCTTCAATATTATTCAATTTATGCATATCTGGACTCAATGAAATGCTCATCTTTAGCTTAGATTTTATTTCCTCAAAGATATTCTCTGACTATCTTACTAAAGAGTATTTCCTAATCACCATCTGTCATACACATGGGTTTATTTTTTATTTATTTTCTGTATAATTTCAGTTAACAGTGGTTGAAAGTATATATATTCTTACATGTTTACTCCATTAGAACACAATGCTCTCTATATTTTTTCCTGTCCTGTTAAGTGGAGTGTTTAGCACTTATGTATTTATTTTTTAGAAAAAATCAGTAAGAAAATGGATTTTTTTTCTATAAATGCTGCACATTAAAATTGAAAATATTTTAACATTATCACTCTTTGGCACTAGAAATGTTACAATGTGATTTACCATTCAAACTTTACATTTGTTATGTGAAAGCTCTTATTTGTTTGTAAAGTTTACAAAAATATACATTTATTATTGTGTTAATAATTTAAAAAAATGATGTCTCACATTAGGTGTCTCACAATATAGAAATTATAGAAGAGGTAGATATAGACAAGATAGATTAAAGCTCCTCCTCTTTATTCAGTCTGAGGAACTAGAAGGAGAAACACGTCGCTCCTATATGAGCCCCAAAATCATGGAGATTATACTGCTAGTGAATTTTGCAATGAAGCTGTTTCCTGTGCAGAACTTCTTTCAGTTTTGGTGCTTGGTTACTTAGGTCTTTTAGATGATCTTTATTACATGATGATTTTGGTAAAATTACTCATCAATAGAAAATCTATTAAAGGCAGACTCATGATCATAAGCTACATCTCTGAAAAATAATGCCTTTTCTGGACATATACTATACACATAGTATTTCTCTGCCTTGAATGCTATACTGTGAAACATGAGCTCTATATAAGGATCTTTAAAGATTCTAAAGAAAGAAAAGTACATAACAGTCTCATTAAATTATTATATATGTACTTTAACCATGACTTCTACCACATACATATTGACTCTATAAAGCTGTCCTTTGTTAACATCTACTTAAGTTAATATGACTAGTCTTGGAAATGATCAAACTGAACATATACAGGAGCATACATCTATGTATGAAAGATAGCTAGAATCAAGATCAAGGTTTTCCTGTCTTCTGGGCAGGACCATTGCAAAAATGAAGTTCTGTTACCAGGTAAATATTACCCATTATGCAATTACTTATTCACCAGTCAATCTTTTGCTTTCCTTTTGCTTTTCTATTTTGACAGTAGCTCAAGTTAAAAAAAAAAAAAAAGTCTCTTTATTCAATTTTCCTTTCAGTCAATTCTGTCAAACTGAGAAGACAAGAAGAAAACAAAGAAAAAAATGAAGCATATCTTGATAGATCTCTTAGAATGGACATGACACCTGTCTAATTATAACAGATTGAAATGCAACATCATTCTTAAACAGACAGCCAGTCTGTCTGCCCTTGACAACTTCCTTCTGTCTTTTCTATTATGCAAAAATGGAGGAAAACTTTACGAATATGACCCCACTGCTATAGAGTTTATAAGATTAAGGCAAAAGAGGTACAGTTATTTAAAAATTTTGCAGACAGAGTATATAGGGTATTATTATATGGAAATGAACACAGTGTTAACATTTGAAGAGAAAGTGGTATTTTCATATTTTGTCAATACTTTTTTTTCTTAATACATAACTATTGCTGCTTTTAAATTAAAGAAGAGGCATATTTGAGCATTTCCCATTAATATAATATCTACTTCTTACTAAAATATAGGATTAATTCTAAAATATATCCTATTGGATGTTAGAGTTAGGCTATAAAGAAAGCTGAGTGCTGAAGATTTGATGTTTTTGAACTGTGATGTTGGAGAAGACTCTTGAGAGTCCCTTGGACTGAAGGGGGACCAAAGTCAATCTTAAAGGAAATCAGTCCTGAATATTCATTGGAAGGACTGACGCAGAAGCTGAAACTCCAATACTTTGGCCACCTGATGCAAAGAACCAACAAATTGGAAAAGACCCTGATGCTGGAAAGGTTGAAAGCAGTAGGAGGAGGGGACAACAGAGGATGAGATGATTGGATGGCATCACTGATGTGATGGACATGAGTTTGAGCAGGCTCCAGGAGTTGGTGATGGTCAGGGAAGCCTGGCCTGCTGCAGTCCATGGGGCTGCAAAGAGTCGACATGACTGAGTGGCTGAACTGATCTGATATTTATTATTTCATTTTCATGTAGCATACACATTCACAGTTACATTATACAGGTTTATAAGTTATAAAGTTAATTAAGTTTGGAGTTTTTAACTTTGCCAAGTGTATGAACTTTCTTTGCCAATGATTTTCTTCCATTATTTTAGAGGTATTAATATTTTCCTTAAAATATGTAAAAACACACTGTGTTCAAGTTAGCAGAATCAACAGACAGTTTAAAAATTGAATTGAAATAAAAATTTACTTAAATGTGTTCCTCTAATCTGTACGTACTGGGGGGGGGGGAGGAAACAATTATTCTCAATGTTAGCTGAGTTTCTTCAACATCAAACATGTTGACCACCGATGAAATCCAGGTGTACTACAAAAAGTTTCTGTTTTCAAATGTAATTTAAATTTCAGGCAGTTCTTTGTAGCCTAAATAGATGACTGGAAGACACAATTTAGAAAAAATATAAAAATTACTGAACTCAAAATTTACCATGAAATTAAAAAGGTGCAGTCCATCTCACTATTTGTTTGATTAAACTAGTAATTATATATTTTTTAGCCAAAGAGTATTGTATTCTATTCTGAAAATGGAAATGTCATGATTTCATGCAATAAAGCTAAAGTCTATGGGTGTGTGTCTTCCTTATTGTAGGATCTAGTTTTCTAATATTATCCCCAAAGTGGTTTAATGTCTCTCCAGTTGAAACCTCTTTGTTTCCTCTACTGTCTGCATCTTAGTAAGCATCAGCATCACTCACATCAGAAACCTGAGAGTCACACCAATTTTCTACTCCTCTGTTCTTCCCCTCAAAGTTTTGAGATTTTCTCTATTCTCTTTATCACCTCCCTAGTCCAGTGGAACATAATCTCCCAATAGGACTACTGCAAATCCCCCTATCTGGACTCTCTGCGTCTACTTATGTGTATTCTAGTTCCTCCAGTAAATCACAAAGTATTGTTTCTAAAACAAAAATTTAATCTTTTTAATCCCTGTTAAAAGCCATGTATTAAAATAGAGTGGTATTCAAAGGAACAGAATGCATGCATGTTAAGTTACTTCAGTCGTGCCCGACTCTGTGGGATACCATGGACTGTAGCCCGCCAGGCTCCTCTTTCCATGGGATTCCCCAGGCAAGAATACTGTAGTGTGTTCCCATTGCCTCCTCCAGGGGATCTTCCTGACCCAGGGATTGAACTTGTGTCTCTTATGTCTCCTGCATTGACAGACAGGATCTTTACCACTAGCACCACCTGGGACACCCATGAAACAGAATAGAGAGCCCCAAAATATACCCACGTATATATAGTCAATTAGGAAATTAGACTAAATAGCTACCTATCCAGTCTTTGAGCCATGTCCTGTGTGCAAGTATCCCTATGCAGTCTGAATATGCCTAGAGGCCTTGGTGAGAAGTGAACACTGGTGACTACCACCTTGGTGTAGAGTAGGGCTGGTGCCTCTAGATGGGCTAGAGCTGGAGCTGATTGTGAGCCAAAGCCTCTTCCTCAGTGCAATGAAGTTGCTGCCTTGGGAATGGAATCAGAGATGGAGGTAATGGAGTCAAAACCCAGTGCCAGCCTTGACTTCTTGCATGGTGCAATGGCATTTGATATCTTGATAGGGTGTGGGACCAGGCTCCCAAAGGATGAGCCTAAGTCCTACATGAGCTACTGCTTTTCCCTGGCATGATGGTGGCCACTGTCTTTTATGGTGGACAGAGTCCTGAGGGCCTGATATCATAGTTTGGGGTGTGCTGCTTTTCCCAACTGGCAGTGATCTTATATGGGTTTGGGACCAGGGCTTGAGGGTTTCAGGTGGCTCTGACTGCCGTCTAGAGTGAACTGTACATTTTCCCTGGTGTGATGGCTTTCTTTGCCATGGCAGGGAGTGAACCAGAGCAGGAGAGTCTGAAACTGGTGCACAGTACAGGATAAGGGGATTGCTGGGCTGGTCTTGATGATCTGGTCAGAGTGTCAGGCATTTTTGAGTTTCTGCCTGCTGTGGTGGGATAGAAAGCAAGCAAGGCTGTACATTCTTCAGAGTCTTGGTTTCTTACAACCCTTGGATAAACTCTTATCAGTTTTCAAATCAGTCTAGAATTTTGTCTTTCTGGTGCCAAGCCCCAGGGCTGTGGTACCCAATGTAGGGATTAAAAACCTAGCCCGTTAGGGATGGTTCCCAAGCCTATGATATTTCTCTCCTCTTTAGTATCTATCATTTACCAAAGATTTCTAGAAATTTCTAGATTTTCCTAGATTTCTCCTCCCCTCCTACCAGACTCTATGTGGTTCTTTACATCTCTGGTTGTAGAGCATTTGTCCCTCTGGTCTTCAGATCATTCTTGGAGACTATCACTACTGTGTGATATTTTTGAAGTGTTCATAGGAGGAGGCAAGCTCCGAATCTTCCTACTTTGGCATCTTGATCCTTCTTCCATTTTAGTATTGTCTCTTACTTCCTGACACTGGATATATTATGTAGGAAAAAGCTCATGGTCAGTAGTGAATGTTAGACTGTAGCAGAATAAGGAAGCAATGGAAACTGAAATTATCTTATGAACTATTCATTATGAATATATTAATGTTTCCCCATTGTTAAAATGTACTTTATCAATTTAGAATTAAATAATGGTATATAAACTATGATTTCTGTAGCAAATGTTGGAAAAAAAAGTAACAAATATGTCTTTTTTGAATACCAAGTTTCCAATTATAACATTTCCCAGCTTCTAGAATGCAATTAAGGCATTATTATGTCACTCAAAATCTATGGGCTGTTATTGGTTGATAACTTTTCATTTCATAATATTGCTGTGTCACATGTTTGCTTTCTTGGTTATTTGTCTTTTTAAGAAATATAATGGAGCAGATGAATGGATAAGAAAGCTGTGGTACATATACACAATGGAGTATTACTCAGCCATTAAAAAAAATACATTTGAATCAGTTCTAAGGAGATGGATGGAACTGGAGCCGATTATACAGAGTGAAGTAAGCCAGAAAGAAAAACACCAATACAGTATACTAACGCATATATATGGAATTTAGAAAGATGGGGATGATGNGCTGTAAAAAAAAAAAAAAAAAGAAATATAATGGAATACGTCTTCTTTGCTAAATGAATTTAAATATCAGCAAGAATATGAGGGAGTGTAGTCTGTTCGCTTTAGGGTGTGATAAGGTACAATTGGGTCCATGTTATTCTTTAGTTCATAGTGTGAAATTAAGTCATCTTCATATTAGGATGTCAACTTCTGAAATTCCATAAAGTCTTTCTGAGGAGTAAGTGCAGCCAGCTAGTTGTTTTCATTTAAGATTTTTTAAATATATGAACCAATTTTAAAGTCTTTATTGAGTTTGTTACAATATTGTTTCTGTTTTCTGTTTTGATTTTTTTTTTTTTTTTTTTGACCAAGAGGCATGTGGGATCTTAGTTCCCCAACCAGGGATTGAATACATATTCCTTGCATTGAAAGGTGAAGTCTTGAACACTGGACCACCCGGGAAGTCCCAACCAGCTAGTTTTCAGAGGATTAATTTTCACATCTTCAATGTTCGTATATATGTTTTGTCTGAAAATGCTTTTAGAATTTTCCTGCATTAAAAATCTCCTCTTTCCAAGCATATCAAAAGAGAAACATGAGTTTTTACTAATTTAAATTGTAGCAAAAACATCTTCCTGGTTTCAGTACCTTACTACAAAAATATATTTAGTCCTCATGGTGCGCACTGGCTTCTGATTAGCTATGGGTAACCTCCAGAGTAACAGTCATCTTCAAACTTTCCTTAAGTATATTCTTAGTTCTGTTATCATGGCTGAAAGAGCAGCACATGTTTGGAACCTAGAGGGAAGGGAGTAAGCATGCTCATGGATGTATTCATTGGTTTTCAAAGTTTCTGTGCAGTCCTGTCAAAAGTCATCTCCCTGTGTATTTGACTAAAGTCAAAAATGACTTTAGTTCAAGCCCGAACATGGGACAAACAGATGTTCTTCTTCTACATAAAGATCTATGATTCACATACAGACTGGCAGGGATTCATGATAGGAGACAATAACAGGAGCTAGCACAGAAGCCAGAATCCTCACTGATCTTGAATCTCATTGTGGCACAGTGCCCAAAGACATAAAGATATCACAAGAACTAGATTAAACAGGTATTTCAAAGTATAGTATTTGCTTTAGGTAACATCTTTAATTATTTAATTATATCACTTTAATTTCATAGTACTTTTGACTTTCTTTTATCCACATTTCTAATATCACTTTTATTCATATTTACTGGCCTATGTTGAAATGTTCTGAATTTAAATCACAAATTTTAGTTTAGGTATTGGGCCTAACTTTATTTTTTTAAACCTTAGGGCTTCACTGGTGGTTCAGATGGTAAAGAATATTTCTTCAGTACTGGAGACACAGGTTCCATCCCTGGGTCAAGTAGATCCCCTAGAGAGGGGAATGACCAGCTACTCTAGTATTTGTGCCTGGAGAATTCCATGAACAGAGGAGACTGATGGGTTAAAGTTCATGGGGTCACAAAGAGTCTGACATGACTGAGCAGCTAACACTTTCAAAACTTAGAATGTTTTCCAGATATATAACTTTATTGTAATAAAATTTTACTTTTGATGGTATTTTTAATTCACTATGAGACACGCAATAACATAGTTCAAACTTATTCTTATAAAGCATTTTGTCACAAATTTATGCCAGTTGTAGCTGAATTGTAGTTAATCTTATAAAAATGTTTAAGAGTCCTAACATATTAACACAAAACTAAATACATTTCAATAGATGATGAAAATTTCCAATGTAAGCTTAATAATGTGTAAAATACTATCTAATTGCTTTAAGCTATTTTAAGAAGCTGCATCATTAATTAAGCTACTGTCTCTCATTTCAATGTCTTCTCATTCTTACTCTCTTCTGTGAAGGAAGGAATGAGGTACCTCAACCTAACTCCTCCCTGGTTAGTTGATCTGCTAATAAGTTCTGCCTACAAAAAATGCAAGAGAGAGATAATGGGATCTGAAGACAGAGTAAAGTCCTTGCTTCTTCCTGGTTTGTAACTCCTTAATTATAGCTTTTTCTCTATTCAGTGGTAGTTGGTTTTAGTTTTCAGATTCTAAATACATTGATACAGTTGCTTCTACTGTGGATTCTGGATTTAATGAGTTAACTCAAGCACCTAGAGTTGCCTCCAATTCTTTACTTGTTTAATTGACTTAAATTTAGTTTTACAATGATGGAAATGCTATAAGAAATTCAAAAGCAGAAATAGTGTCTTTGGGAGAAAGAAACGTTGGAGTACATTTATCATGTATGACCTGCATACCATCCTCCATTGCATCCTTAATAGAGTCTAGAAGACACTTCATTCACTAAGACATTGATAAATACATGGGGAAGGGGAAACCAGAACAAGAAAGCTCCGTGATTGTCCCCTGAAAGCTGGATGTGACTATGAAAACTGTTGCCATAAAGATGTCTCCCCTATTTTAATGGGGATAATATGAATTTAAAGCTGCAAGGATCAAGTGAGTATATTTAATTCTTAAAGGCAAGATATTACAATCACCATAGCATGAAGCAGGAAGACAATAATGATCAGAATTTGCTGTTGTTGTGTGTGTGTGTGTGTGTGTGTGTGTGTGTGTTTGCTACACTGCACAGTATAGGGGATCTTATTTCTCTAAACAGTGGTGGAAACTGCACCCCCTGCAATGGATTTTTAACCACTGGACTACCAGAGATATCCCCATAACGTTTTGATCTACTGGGACTTTGTGCTAGGGGATAATCAAAAACGGTGTCCCTGAGAATGAAACACACTGGTAGCCTACTAAAATATTTCTCATCTTCTATAACAAGGAAATACTCCAGGCCCAATGCCAGAAACTTATTCTTGAATTGTTAAAGGAGAATCACAACTTTCACTGTTTTTCCATTCCTAAATCACTTCACAGATTGAAGTCTTTCTATTGAAGAGAAAATTGAATTTACTGCAAGTTTCAAATTCTACCACATGATGTAGGGTTTTTTTTTTTTTTTTTGGAACCAAATGTATGGTGTTATTCCTGAGTCTAAAAAACCCATGGTGCATGAGTCTAGGAAACAAGAAATCAAAAGAAGATTGGTGACTTTCACTATTATGCCTCATCATTCACTCAAAAATTTTATGTTTCTAGTGTTTCAAATTTTGGGATTTGGTAAACTAGAAGTGGGACTTCCCAGGTAGCTCTGGTGGTAAAGAAGCCACCTGACAATTTATGACATATAAGAGATACGGTTTCAATCTCTGGGTGGGGAAAGCCCCTGGAGGAGGGCATGGCAACCCACTCCAATATTGTTGACTGGAGAATCCTCATGAACAGAGGAGCCTGGCAGGTTACAGTTCATAGGGTCTCAAAGAGTTAAACACGACTGAAATAACTCAGCACACATGCACGAACTGGAAGTATTAGCTCAAAAGGAAATAAGTTTTGGTTCCATGAAATTGAATACTTTAATATCTGGCTTTATTGGGATCTCATACCTTTGTCTCTACCAGCAAATATGAGTGTCACAGTATTGCTTACGGTGGTTACCTGGTGAAATTAGGCTTCTGTTGTGCAAAGGTGACAGAGAGGTCTCTCTCTCTCTCTCTCTTTTTAATATACTGATGATTCCTGGGCTGTGTCGTAGAGCCTTTGTGTCCAATAATAATAATTAATTTAAAGGAAACCCACAGTTAGAACCAAAAAAAAAAAAAAGGACTGCTGAAGACTCCAGCTATTCAGGAGCAAAATTTTGGACCACCTTAACAGTCCCCAACTACTGAGATTGTAGCTGAGGAGAAAAGGAACATGGATGGAAGGTGAAATAATAAAGAAATGCACTTCAAAGGCATTTACGGAATTGCAGCACTTACTCATATTGTCTTCCTCACTTGTTAAATGTATGTGTGTTTCTATTCCTTTTCTTCTTATTAGTGTTTCCCCTTCTTATTTTCCATAAAAATTATTCTTGGTGATTAACTTTAAAATGTAGTCATTAGATTAAGGAATATTCAAACGAAATTGGTATTCAACTTGAGAAATAATTAACATCAATAGAATTTGAGTAACTTGACTGTTGAAATGTGTATCCCTGTTTTGGGATTGTTTGTTAAACATCCTTGTGCAGTTGGAAGGACTGAATTTCTCATAGTATAGAGCATATTTATGGATATTGACTAGACAGATGAATACACTATGAGGCTGGGGTTTAAATCTGCATTCTCTCTTTGCTTGCTGACATCCTGTTTGGTTCTACCTATAGGTGAGGCAAAGGGAATAGTGGAAGACAGGAAGAAGAGACACGGTTCCTCTTGTTGGTTTCCTGTTTGTGCCAGTGTCTACTTAGACACTGTGTTTTACATCATCAGAGGCATTAGGTTTTGACTTCCAGCTTCTTCAAATACATACTCCCAGATCCAACTTCATCATCCTTCTTAGCTGCTGCTGCTAAGTTGCTTCAGTCGTGTTCGACTCTGTGTGATCCCATAGACGGCAGCCCACCAGGCTCCCCTGTCTCTGGGATTTTCCAGGCAAGAACACTGGAGTGGGTTGCCATTGCATTCTCCAAGGAATGAAAGTGAAAAGTGAAATTGAAGTCGCTCAGTCATGTCTGACTCTTAGCAACACCATGGACTGCAGCCTACCAGGCTCCTCTGTCCATGGGATTTTCCAGGCAAGAATATTGGAGTGGGTTGCCATTGCCTTCTCTGATCATTCTTGGAGACACCACGAATACCTGGGTGATATGCTTTCTCAGAATTTTAAACCCTGGGTCATTAGGGCACCTCATTTTGGACTGGGTGACAAAGAACTTGTGGAGCAGCACTGGTCTCAATATCGCACATTGAGTAACACTGACTATGGTAACATGAACACAGCTGGCTTCTGCAGCATTTGTTTCTTGCCCTTAGACAGCTGAGATAAGAATATCTTCTTCTTTCTCTCTCTTTTTAAAATTTTATTCAGATTATGTTTTATACAGAAAAAGTTTTTTTTTTTTTTTTAATTCAGATAAAGTACCCATTTACATAAAACATCTGGAATAAGAAGCCTCTAAAATGGACCCTAATGGTGTTGTCCTACTTATACTTACAGGCTCCTATATCTTCCTCCCACATTGTATCAGAATTGTCCTGCGTGGCTAATGGAATGCGGCAAAAGTGATGGTATGTCACATCTGAAAAATCATTGTGTTCCTTCCTTGTTCTCTTTTAGATGACTCACTCTGGGGGAAGATAGCTGTCATACTAAGAGCTGTCCTTTGGAGATGTCCGCATGACAGTCTTGAGGCTTTCAGCCAACTTGGAGCAAGAACCTGAGCTCTTCTGTCTACACATGAAGCTGAGCATCGTGAAAGAGGATATCCAGTCGGAGTCCAGCCTTCAGATATATTCAGTCCCAGCCATCTGCAATCCCACAAGAGAACCTTGGCTAGCTAGCTCTAGCCAGCTATGCTGACTCTGGATCCTGGACTCTGGATTCCTGATCTTCAGAAACAGATATGATAAAGGTGTACTTATTTTTACGATGCTAAGTATGGGGTCTATTTGTTATACAGTAAATAGTATATGTACTATGGTACATATAAAAGGTAATAGTATCGTCTATCTTGTAAAATTGAATTTTATGTGTCAGAATATGTCTAGTGAACTAAATATTGCAACAATGTATAGAATTTGAGAATCTAATTCTGCATAAGGGAGCAGTCCTAAGATGGCGGAGGAATAAGATGGGGAGACCACTTTCTCCCCCACAAATTCATCAAAAGAACATTTCAACACTGAGTAAATTCTACAAAACAACTTCTAATGCTGGCAGAGGACATCAGGCACCCAGAAAAGCAGATCATTGTCTTCAAAAACAGTGAATCTCTCTGGGTGTCCCTCAATGTGGAGAAAGTTTTCATCCATCTTTAACCTAGATATTTTATCATTGGTGCTGTATAGGTGGAGAATTCTCGAAGCTACTGTAAAAATAAAACTGAAAACCAGAAGCAGAAGGCTTAAGTCCAAATCCTGAGAACATCAGAGAACTCCTGAATCCAGGGAACATTAATCGGTAGGAGCTCATCAAATGCTTCCATACCTACACTGAAACCAAGCACTACCCAAGGGCCAACAAGTTCCAGAGCAAGACATACCACGCAAATTCTCCAGCAACACAGGAACACACCCCTGAGCTTCAGTATACAGGCAGCTCAAAGTCACTCCAAAACCAAAGACATCTCAATAACTCATTACTGGACACTTCATTGCACTCCAGAGAGAAGAAATCCAGCTCTACCCACCAGAACTCCGATACAAGCTTTCCTAACCAAGAAACCTTGACAAGCCACTGATATAAGCCCACCCACAGCTAGGAAACTCCTTAATAAAGAGAACTCCACAAATTCCCAGAATACAGAATGGCCACCCCAAATGCAGCAATATAACCAAGATGAAGAGACAGAGAAAAACCCAGCAGGTAAAGGAACAGGAGAAATTCCCACCAAATCAAACAAAAGAGGAAGAGATAGGGAATCTACC
>SJYQ01046241.1:359380-382507 GCA_006410935.1 Redunca redunca
AAACACCCCAAGACACATATTAATCAAATTAACAAAGATCAAACACAAAGAACAAATACTAAAAGCAGCAAGGGAAAAACAACAAATAACACACAAAGGGATTCCCATAAGGATAACTGCAGATCTTTCAATAGAAACGCTTCAAGCCAGGAGGGAATGGCAAGACATACTTAAAGTGATGAAAGAAAATAACCTACAGCCCAGATTACTGTACCCAGCAAGGATCTCATTCAAACATGAAGGAGAAATCAAAAGCATTCCAGACAAGCAAAAGCTGAGAGAATTCAGCACCACCAAACCAGCTCTCCAACAAATGCTAAAGGATATTCTCTAGACAGGAAACACAAAAAGGGTGTATAAACCCGAATCCAAAACAATAAAGTAAATGGCAACGGGATCATACTTATCAATAATTACCTTAAACGTAAATGGGTTGAATGCCCCAACCAAAAGGGAAAGACTGGCTGAATGGATACAAAAATAAGACCCCTATATATGCTGCATACAAGAGACCCACCTCAAAACAAGGGACACATACAGACTGAAAGTAAAGGGCTGGGAAAAGATATTCCATGCAAATAGAAACCAAAAGAAAGCAGGAGTAGCAACACTCATATCCGATAAAATAGACTTTAAAACAAAGGCTGTGAAAAGAGACAAAGAAGGCCACTACATAATGATCAAAGGATCAATCCAAGAAGAAGATATAACAATTATAAATATATATGCACCCAACATAGGAGCACCGCAATATGTAACACAAATGCTAACAAGTATGAAAGGGGAAATTAACAATAACACAATAATAGTGGGAGACTTTAATACCCCACTCACATTTATGGACAGATCAATTAAACAGAGACAAAACAATTAACAAAGAAATGCAAACTTTAAATGATACAATTGACCAGTTAGATCTAATTGATATCTATAGGACATTTTCACCCCAAAACAATGAATTTCACCTTTTTCTCAAGTGCTCACAGAACCTTCTCCAGGATAGATCACATACTGGGCCATAAATCTAACCTTGATAAATTCAAAAAAATTGAAATCATTCCAAGCGTCTTTTCTGACCATAATGCATTGAAATTAGATCTCAATTACAGGAGAAAAACTACTAAAAATTCCAACATATGGAGGCTGAACAACACGCTTCTGAATAACCAACAAATCACAGAAGAAATCAAAAAAGAAATCAAAATATGCATAGAAATGAATGAAAATGAAAACAACCCATAACCTGTGGGACACTATAAAAGCAGTGCTAAGAGGAAAGTTCATAGCAATATAGGCATATTTCAAGAAACAAGAAAAAAGTCAAATAAATAACCTAACTCTACACCTAAAGCAACTAGAAAAGGAAGAAATGGAGAACCCCAAAGTTAGTAGAAGGAAAGAAATCTTAAAAAAGAGGGCAGAAATAAGTGCAAAAGAAACAAAAGAGACCATAGCAAAAATCAACAAAGCCAAAAGCTGGTTCTTTGAGAGGATAAATAAAATTGACAAACCATTAGCCAGACTCATCAAGAAAAAAAGGGAGAAAAAATCAAATCAATAAAATTAGAAATGAAAATGGAGAGATCATAACAGACAACACAGAAATACAAAGGATCATAAGCGACTACTATCAACAATTATATGCCAATAAAATGGACAATGTGGAAGAAATGGACAAATTTTTAGAAAAGTACAACTTTCCAAAACTGAACCAGGAAGAAATAGAAAATCTTAACAGACCCACCACAAGCACGGAAATTGAACTAAATCAGAAATCTTCCAGCAAACAATAGCCCAGGTCCAGATGGATTCACAGCTGAATTCTACCAAAAATTTAGAGAAGAGCTAACACCTATCCTACTCAAACTCTTCCAGAAAACTGTAGAGGAAGGTAAACTTCCAAACACATTCTATGAGGCCACCATCACCCTAATACCAAAACCTGACAAAGATGCCACAAAAAAGAAAACTACAGGTCAATATCACTGATGAACATAGATGCAAAAATCCTTAACAAAATTCTAGCAGTCAGAATCCAACAACGCATTAAAAAGATCATACACCATGACCAAGTGGGCTTTATCCCAGGGATGCAAGGATTCTTCCATACCCAAAAATCAACCGATGTAATTCACCACATTAACAAATTGAAAAACAAAAGCCATATGATTATCTCAATAGATGCAGAGAAGGCCTTTGACAAAATTCAACATCCATTTATGATAAAAACTCTCCAGAAAGCAGGAATAGAAGGAACATACTTCAACATAACAAAAGCTATATATGACAAACCCACAGCAAACATTACCCGCAATGGTGAAAAATTGAAAGCATTTTTCCTAAAGTCAGGAACAAGGCAAGGGTGCCCACTTTCACTGCTACTATTCAACATAGTTCTGGAAGTTTTGGCCACAGCAGAAAAAGAAATAAAAGGAATCCACATTGGAAAAGAAGAAGTAAAACTCTCACTGTTAGCAGATGACATGATCCTCTACATAGAAAACCCTAAAGACTCCACCAGAAAATTACTCGAGCTAATCAATGAATATAGTAAAGTTGCAGGATATAGAATCAACATACAGAAATCCCTTGCATTCCTATACACTAATAATGAGAAAGTAGAAAAAGAAATTAAAACAATTCCATTCACCATTGCAACGAAAAGAATAAAATATTTAGGAATATACCTACCTAAAGAAACTAAAGACCTATATATAGAAAATTATAAAACACTGATGAAAGAAATCAAAGAGGACACTAATAGATGGAGAAATATACCATGTTAATGGATCAGAATAATCAATATAGTGAAAATGAGTATACTACCCAAAACAATCTACAGATTCAATGCAATCCCTATCAAGCTACCAGCGGTATTTTTCACAGAGATAGAACAAATAATTTCACAATTTGTATGGAAATACAAAAAATCTTGAATAGCCAAAGCAATCTTGAGAAAGAAGAATGGAACTGGAGGAATCAACCTGCCTGACTTCAGGCTCTACTACAAAGCCACAGTCATCAAGACAGTATGGTACTGGCACAAAGACAGAAATATAGATCAATGGAACAAAATAGAAAGCCCAGAGATAAATCCACACANACCCCAATGTTCATCGCAGCACTGTTTATAATAACCAGGACATGGAAGCAACCTAGATGTCCATCAGCAGATGCATGGATAAGAAAGCAGTGGTACATATACACATGGATTATTACTCAGCCATTAAAAAGAATACATTTGAATCAGTTCTAATGAGGTGGATGAAACTGGAGCCTATTATACAGAGTGAAGTAAGCCAGAAAGAAAAACACCAATACAGTATACTAACACATATATATGGAATTTAGAAAGATGGTAATGATAACCCTGGATGCAAGACAGAAAAAGAGACACAGATCTATAGAACGAACTTTTGGACTCTGTGGGAGAGGGAGAGGGTGGGATGAGATGGGAGAATGGCATTGAAACATGTATACTATCACGTAAGAAACGAATCGCCAGTCTATGTCCGATGCAGGATACAGGATGCTTGGGGCTGGTGCACGGGGATGATCCAGAGAGATGATATGGGGTGGGAGGTGGGAGAGAGGCTCAGGATTGGGAACTCATGTACATCCGTGGCTGATTCATGTCAATGTATGGCAAAACCAATACAGTATTGTAAAGCAAAATAAAGTAAAAACAAATAAATAAATAAATAAAAATAAAGTAACTCCATGTATTTTGACTGCCCTTCGTAGGGTGGGTATTTAAGGGCTGTGGATCCAAACAAAAGGGACCTTCTGAAATCCTTAATTACTTTGATCATGTTATTAAAAACATTAAGCATGCGTTATGTCCATCTTAAATTTCTAAGTGACAGTTTATTACTGTTTGTTCAAGAAATGAAAATGAGGCAGATTTGTTTAAATTAATAAATTTTGGAAGGAAAATATCATCTAGTAGTATATGATGCTGTAGGATTTGATATCATCTTTCCCTCAGTTTCAAACTTTTTTTTGTTAATGGGATTATAATTTACTAAAAATCTTGTTCTCAATTTTGATATCGTGTATCTTACTTAAAGTCTATATTATCCTCTTTCTCCAAGCTCCTCAATTTTGAAATTTCCTTTCAAATCAACAATTTCATATTTAAGAGTTTCATTAAATTTATTTTCTTCTTTTGTAAATAAGGTTTTCTTTATTGTGAAGAATCATATCAAACTCTTTTCTAATTGACTAAATTTCTTAGTTTTTAATCCAGAAGTTTCAAATTTACATCTTTGCTTTTCTAGTTTTCCCTGAATCAGAGGCTTTACTCACTGAAGTGTAACTCTTTACTAAAATTTACAACAGTCATAAAAAGAGTGGGTTTGTAATCAGTAATAAGAATAATTTCAACAGGAATAAAATTTTACCTTATTTTATCTTATTACAAGTATTAAACCTGCTTTATCTGTGCTTTCTACTTAGTGCTGTATGCGGAAGCATTATAATTTATTTCTAGTGCATAACCACATTGAGCCAAGGCTCATTTATGTTAATGGTTTTTCCTTTTACTATGTCTCCATATTTTGAGAACAATTATGACTCAATACTATAGTTTATTAGTAACTTTTTGTATTAATTAAACAGATATTTAATGAAGTAAATCCTCATATCACATAAAACATAGAAACCATTGTTCTGAATACTTAAAAAGTTATGTTAAATGAGTTACATTTCAGTAGAAGGAATAAAGTATATACTCAAATAATTCAATGCCATTATGGGAGCTTACTAAAACTCATGTCCATTGAGTTGGTGATGCCATCCAAACATATCAACCTCTATTGTCCCCTTCTCTTCCTGCCTTCAGTCTTTCCCAGCATCAGGGTCTTTTCTAATGAGTCAGCTCTTTGCATCAGATGGCCAAAGTACTGGAGCTTCATTCAGCTTCAGCATCACTCCTTTTAATGAATATTCAAGACTGATTCCCTTTAGGACTGACTGGTTTAATCTTGCAGCCCAAGGTACTCCCAAGAGTCTTCTCCAAAACCACAGTTCAAAAGTATCAATTCATCAGCATTCAGCCTTCTTCATGGTCTAAATCTCATATCCATACATGACTACTGAAAAAACCATAGCTTTGACTAGATGGACCTTTGTTGGCAAATTAATGTTTCTGCTTTGTAATACACTGTCTAGGTTTGTCATATCTTTTCTGCCAAGGAACAAGCATCTTTTAAGTTTCATGGCTGTAGTCACCATCTGAAGTGATTTTGGAGCTCAAGAAAATAAAGTCTGTCACTGTTTCCATTGTTTCCCCATCTATTTTCCATGAAGTGATGGGACAGGATGCCATATCTTTGTTGTTTGAATGTTGAGTTTTAGGCCAGCTTTTTCACTCTCCTCTTTCACCTTCATCAAGAAGCTCTTTAGTTCCTCTTCACTTTCTACCATAAGGGTGGTATTTTCTGCATATCCAACATAATTGGTATTTCTTCTAGGAATCTTGATTCCAGCTGAGCTTCATCCAGACCAGCTTCATCCAACCCAATATTTCTCATGATGTACTCTGAATATAAGTTAAATAAGCATGGTGACAATATACAACCTTGATGTACCCCTTTCCCAATTTTGAACCAGTCTGATTTTCCAGATCTAACTGTTTTTGACCTGAATACAGATTTCTCTGGAGGCTGGTAACGTTGTCTGGTATTCCCATCTCTTTAAGAATGTTCCACAGTTCGTTGTGATTCACACAGTCAAAGGCTTTATCGTCATCAATGAAGCAGAAGTAGATGCTTTTCTGGTTCTCATTAGTTAACTATTTTATATATAGCGCCAATATTGTTTATATGTCATATTCTCCTCTAATTATTCTCTCTCTCTCTCATTTCTCCTGCCCTCAGCCTTTTCCTGTCTCTCTCCCTTTGTCTCTCTCCTCTCCTCTTCAGGCTATGAAGCCTTTCTCTAAATTCGAATGTCCTGAGATACGAAGGTGGAAGATTTTGGCCCATTTGCAGACTTTATGAGTTAACTTGAAAAGAGGAGACATTTGGGTTTGGGAAAGAGACATTATTTGCAGAATAGGAGGAAATAACTTTAAGTGTATCTTGGATGTGGTTTATGAAAGAAAGATATCAGGAATGTCCATCAGAGTAGGCATAATTAAGAAGATTCCTTGATTTGTACCGAATGTTTGGAGAATAGCATATCTACTTATATAAACTGCATTACAATGCAAATATTTTTCTGTGAAATATTTTATGAACACCTTATTTTCTTCTATGATTCTCTCCTTTAATTGATATTTTAAAAATGTACAGTGACTGTAGTTAATGATACTTGAATAATAAACTTGAAGCTTGCTAAGAGAATAAATCTTAAGCATTCTCTAAATAATAATAATCTTTCCAGTTCCAGTTCAGTCACTCAGTCTTGTCTGACTTTTTGCGACCCCATGAACCGCAGCACGCCAGGCCTCCCTGTCCATCACAAACTCCCAGAGTCTACTCAAACTCATGTCCATCGAGTCAGTGATGCCATCCAGCATATCTCATCCTTGGTCGTCCCCTTCTCCTCCTGCCTCCAATCCCTGCCAGCATCAGGGTCTTTTCCAGTGAGTCAACTCTTCGCATGAGGTGGCCAAAGTATTGGAGTTTCACCTTTAGCATCACTCCTTCCAATGAACACCCAGACTGATCTCTTTTAGAATGGACTGGTTGGAACTCCTTGCAGTCCAAGGGATTCTCAAGAGTCTTCTCCAACACCACAGTTTAAAGCATCAATTCCTCGGTCCTCAGCTTTCTCCACAGTCCAACTCTTACATCCATACATGACCACAGGAAAAACCTTAGCCTTGACTAGATGTAAGTTTGTTGGCAAAAATTTCTATGCTTTTGAATATGCTATCTAGGTTGGTCATAACTTTCCTTCGAAGGAGTGTCTTTTAATTTCATGGCTACAATCACAGTCTGCAATGATTTTGGAGCCCAGAAAAATAAAGTATGACACTGTTTCCACTGTTTCTCCATCTATTTCCCATGAAGTGATGGGATCAGATGCCATGATCTTTGTTTTCTGAATGTTGAATTTTAAGCCAACATTTTCACTCTCCTTTTTCACATTCATCAAGAGGCTTTTTAGTTCCTCTTCATTTTCTGCCATAAGGGTGGTGTCATCTGCATATCTGAGGTTATTGATATTTCTCCCAGCAATCTTGATTCCAGCTTGTGCTTCTTCCATACCCAGCATTTCTCATGATGTATTCTGCATAGAAGTTAAATAAGCAGGGTGACAATATACAGCCTTGCCATACTCCTTTTGCTATTTGGAACCAGCCTGTTGTTCCATGCCCAGTTCTAACTGTTGCTTCCTGACCTGCATACAGGTTTCTCAAGAGACAGGTCAGGTGGTCTGGTATTCCTATCTCTTGAAGAATTTTCCACAGTTTATTGTGATCCACATGGTCAAAGGTGTTGGCATAGTCCATAAAGCAGAAATATACATTTTTCTGGAACTCTCTTGCTTTTCCCATGATCCAGCAGATGTTGGTAATTTGATCTCTGGTTCATCTGCCTATTTTAAAACCAGCTTGAACATCTGGATGTTCACGGTTCATGTATTGCTGAGGCCTGGCTTGGAGAATTTTGAGCATTACTTTACTAGCGTGTGAGATGAGTGCAATTGTGTGATAGTTTGATCATTCTTTGACATTTCCTTTCTTTGGTATTGGAATGAAAACTGACCTTTTTCAGTCCTGTGGCCACTGCTGAGTTTTCCAATTTTGTGGCATATTGAGTGCAGCATTTTGACAGCATCACCTTTCAGGATTTGAAATAGCTCAACTGGAATTCCATCACCTCCACTAGTTTTGTTCATAGTGATGTTTTCTAAGGAACACTTGACTTCATATTCCAGGATGTCTGGCTCTAGGTGAGTGATCACTCCATCGTGATTATCTATGTCATGAATTTTCTGTACAGTTCTCCTGTATATTCTTGCCACCTCTTCTTAATATCTTCTGCTTCTCTTAGGTCCATACCATTTCTGTCCTTTATTGAGCCCATCTTTGTATGAAATGTTCCTTTGGTAGCTCTAATTTTCTTGAAGAAATATCTCGTCTTTCCCTTTCTTTTCTTTTCCTCTATTTCTTTGCATTGATTGCTGAGGGAGGCTTTCTTATCTCTTCTTGCTATTCTTTGGAACTCTGCATTCTGATTCTTATACCATTTCTTTTCTCCTTTGCTTTTCACGGCTATTTGTAAGGCCTCCTCAGACAGCCATTTTGCTTTTTTGCATTTCTTTTTCTTGGGGATGGTCTTGATCCCTGGCTCCTGTACAATGTCACGAACCTCTGTCCATAGTTCATCAGGCACTCTGTCTATCAGATCTAGTCCCTTAAATCTATTTCTCACTTCCACTGTATAATCATACCAGATTTGATTTAGGTCATACCTGAATGGTCAAGTGGTTTTCCCTACTTTCATCAATTTAAGTATGAATATGGCAATAAGGAGTTCATGATCTAAGCCACAGTCAGCTCCTGGTCTTGTTTTTGCTGACTGTATAGAACTTCTCCATTTTTGGCTGCAAAGAATATAATCAGTCTGATTTTGATGTTGACTATCTGATGATGTCCATGTGCAGAGTCTTCTCTGTGTTGTTGGAAGAGGGTATTTACTATGCCCACTGTGTTCTCTTGGCAAAACTCTATTAGTCTTTGCCCTGCTTCACTCCATATTCCAAGGCCAAATTTTCCTGTTACTCCAGGTGTTTCTTGACTTCCTACTTTTGCATTCTAGTCCCATATAAATAAAAGGACATCTTTTTGGGGTATTAGTTCTAAAAGGTCTTGTAGGTCTTCATAGAACCATTCAATTCAGCTTCTTTAGTGTTACTGGTTGAAACATAGGCTTGGATTACCATGATATTGAATGGCTTTCCTTGGAAACCAACAGAGATCATTTTGTCATTTTTGAGATTGCATCCAAGTACCACATTTCAGACTCTTTTGTTGACCATGATGGCTACTCCATTTCTTCTGAGGGATTCCTGCCCACAGCAGTAGATATAATGGTCATCTGAGTTAAATTCACCCATTCCAGTCCATTTTAGTTCGCTGATTCCTAGAATGTCGAAGTTCACTCTTGCCATCTCCTGCTTGACCACTTCCAATTTGCCTTGCTTCCTGGACCTAACTTTCCAGGTTCCTATGTAATATTGCTCTTTACTGTATTGGACTTTGCTTCTATCACCAGTCACATCCACAGCTGGGTTTTTTTTTTTTTTTTTTTTTTTTTTGGCCCCATCCTTTCATTCTTTCTGGAGTTATTTCTCCACTGATCTCCAGTAGCATATTGGGCACTTACCGACCTGGGGGGTTCCTCTTTCAGTATCCTATCATTTTGCCTGTTCATACTGTTCATGGGGTTCTCAAGGCAAGAACACAGAAGTGGTTTGTCATTCCCTTCTCCAGTGGACCACATTCTGTCAGACCTCTCCACCATGACCCGTCCATCTTGGGTGGCCCCTCAGGGCATGGCTTAGTTTCATTGAGTTAGACAAGGCTGTGGTCCATGTGATCAGACTGGCTAGTTTTCTGTGATTATGCTTTCAGTGTGTATGCCCTCTAATGCCCTGTCGCAACACCTACTGTCTTACTTGGGTTTCTCTTACCTTGGTTGTGGGGTATCTCTTTACGGCTGCCCAGTAATAAATAACTATGTGAGGTGATAGAAGGTTAACCAGCTTTTAAAATTTAGACATATGTTTTCATTAAGTAATTTTTCTTTATTCTAATTATCTATCTTGATTAAATACAACAAGAAACAATGAAATGGAAAGTAAGAAATCCTAAATAGTTGGAAAAAATTGAAATATATCACTAAGACACTTTATGTTAAGAAAAGGAAGTTGAAGTTTTCAGTTCATGTCCAAGGGATAACTGAGAAGTTGGAGATTGGGTTTATAATGATGTGACATCAGGGCTGGGTTCCAGACTAAGCATCCCTTTAACGACCTGGTCAGGTTGCCAGATGTAAAGTGCTCTTTGACATGTGCTAAAGGTTTCAATATTTCATGCTGGAGAGGAGAGAAAAAGGCTTCAATTATTCACACCACATTACAAAAGTTTCCTTAATTGGCTTGTGCATATCCAGAGTAGATACAAAATAAATTGTTTCTCCTTCACAGCCGGTGATAAGGATGCTATTTCCTGCACAGATGCAAGGCTGGTTATATAAAAAGATGTAAGAAACTGTTTAGGTAGAGTGATTTATAGAATACCAAATGCTGTCAACTTGACCAAATAACTTATCTTAAAATATGCCTGTATGTGTGTGTGTGTGCTTGTGTGTCAGTGTGTGTGTGGTGTCTGGTTGCCCACATTTTCACCTTTAACACTGGAAGCTTTTGAATTAAAACAATGCAATTTTCTATTTCAAAGAAGAAAATTGACAAAGTTTAATAAGCTTGATAACATTTGTATTGCATAGTGTAATCATGTACTTCTGTTGTATGCTTTCACACTTTTTAAGAGGGAAAATTTAGAAATAAGTACAAAATTAAAATGAAAATGCCATTTTATTTAATAAGTTGGTTTTAAAATTTTCATACTATATACTACACAAATTACAAATTGTGAAATAAAGTATGCACCAATATTTATTGCTTACAAGTCCGAGAAAACTGTGAATAATCTAAGTGTTCATTAGTAGAATAAAGACTAAAAAATTAATGCAAAGGTATATAATGCAGAAATCTTTGAAAAATGCATCCATATGTGCTTACTGAAGAAAAATTGCTAAGATAAAATATTGAGTGAGATAAAACAGAATAGGTAGTGTGATTATTTTCCATGTGAGTATACTTGCAAAATTTTTAAAGGGATAAACAGAGACAAATAAACAGAAATAGAAACAAAAAAACAAATTTTCGTGTACTTACTTATGCATGGGTGCATGCTAAGTCACTTCAGTCGTGTCCAAACCTGTGCTACCCTATGGACTGTAGCCTGCCAGGCTCCTCTGTCCTTGGGGATTCTCCAGGTGAAAATACTGGAGTAGGTTGCCATGCCCTCCTCCAGGGGATACTTCCAAAGCAGAATCAAATGTATTAATCCAGGAATTTCTATGCATATGTAAAATATATCAAGTTAGACAGAGATCTGTATAATCCATGTATATTTAAATGTATGCTTGCACGTAAGTGCATACATATGTGCTAAGTTGGTTCAGTCATCTCCAACTGGAATCAGACCCATATCTCTTATGTCTCCTGCATTGGCAGGAAGGTTCTTTACCACTAGTGCCACCTGGAAAGCCTGCTTGCAAAGTAAAATACTGTTTTCAGTGGTTACATATGAAAAAGTAGATAAATTAATTTCATATTTCAACTTGTACCATTTATATTTAACACAATTTATAGAAATTGTTATTGTAAGAGTATATGTCCTTCCATCCTTCACCTCTAGGCAATGGCAGCCCACTCCAGTACTCTTGCCGGGAGAATCCCATGGATGGAGGAGCCTGGTAGGCTGCAGTCCATGGGGTTGTGAAGAGTCGGACAAGACTGAACGACTTCACTTTCACTTTTCACTTTCATGCATTGGAGAAGGAGCCTGGTGGGCTGCCGTCTATGGGGTCGCACAGAGTTGGACACGACTGAAGCGACTTAGCAACTTAGCAGCATCCTCAGTTCAGTTCAGTTCAGGTCAGTCAGTCAGTCATGTCCGACTTTTTGCAACCCCGTGAATTGCAACATGTCAGGCCTCCCTGTCTGTCACCAACTCCCGGAGTTCACTCAGACTCATGTCCATCAAGTCAGTGATGCCATACAGCCATCTCATCCTCTGTCGTCCTCTTCTCCTCCTTCCTCCAATCCCTCCCAGCATCAGAGTCTTTTCCAATGAGTCAACTCTTCGCATGAGGTGGCCAAAGTACTGGAGTTTCAGCTTCAGCATCATTCCCTCCAAAGAAATCCCAGGGCTGATCTCCTTCAGAATGGACTGGTTGGATCTCCTTGCAGTCCAAGGGACTCTCAAGAGTCTTCTCCAACACCACAGTTCAAAAGCATCAATTCTTCCACGCTCAGGTTTTTTCACAGTCCAACTCTCACATCCGTCCATAACCACTGGAAAAACCATAGCCTTGACTAGACGGACCTTTGTTGGCAAAGTAATATCTCTGCTTTTCAATATGCTATTTAGGTTGGTCATAACTTTTCTACCAAGGAGTAAGTGTCTTTTAATTTCATGGCTGCAGTCACCATCTGCAGTGATTTTGGAGCCCCCCAAAATAAAATCTGACACTGTTTCCACTGTTTCCCCATCTGTTTCCCATGAAGTGATGGGACCAGATGCCATGATCTTCGTTTTCTGAATGTTGAGATTTAAGCCAACTTTTTCACTCTCCACTTTCACTTTCATCAAGAGGTTTTTTAGGTCTTCTTCACTTTCTGCCATAAGGGTGGTGTCATCTGCATATCTGAGGTGATTGATATTTCTCCCAGCAATCTTGATTCCAGCTTGTGATTCTCCAGCCCAGCATTTCTCATCCTCACTACCATTTAGTTCCATGTGCTATCAGAACTAATTCTATTACACCCATTATCCTAGTTCACATTCATTAAAATAGGGGTCCCAAAGGTCCCAGGTAAACTCTCACTCAAATTCTCATTCCCAAATACCTTTTCAATTTCTAATCTGCCCCCTCTCTTATTTATTCAAACACTAAAGTGTTCTTTGTCCCTGAAGTTCACAGTCTATCAACAATAAGACCTTGTTTATCTCTCCAATTATTTCTTCACTTTGTTACTCAACATGAAAGCTGTTTCTTGTGGGAAGTCTGTGCTTCCTCTGTGGCCCTGTCATTTCGTAGCTAGAAGAGTGATCTATCTTCTTTACATTTCCATTTCCATATAATTAACCTACTCCTTCCTAACACTCAGATCCAATGTTCTTATCATCAATTTATAGCCACACCATCTTTCCTGGCACAGTCTTCTACTAATGACTCACTCTTGTTCTGATTTATTATTTATTGTATCTTATTTAATTTTTTCCTAGTAGTTTGTCTCTCTTAATCCTCTAACTGTATCTTGTCCTTCCATAGACCTTTTCTTCACAAACCAGTAGTTTGTTCTCTGTATCTATGAGTATTTTCTGTTTTGTTATATTCACTTGCTTGTTTTATTTTTGCATTTCACATAGTGAAAACTTACAGTATTATATTTCACTAAGCATAATACCCTACAGGTCCATCCATGATACTGTAAGTGGAAAGATTGCATTCTGTTTTTTATGGCTGAGTAATATTTCATCAAATATATCTGTGTCACATCTATACTTTATCTGTTCACCTGTTGATGGATACATAAGTTGCTTTTATATCATGGCTATTGTAAATAATACTGCTATGAACACTGAGTTGCATATAACTTTTCAGATTAGTGTTTTCATTTTCTTTGGATATATAAGAGATGGAATTTCTGGATTATATTGTAGTTCTATTTTTAGCTTTTTGAGGAACCTCTATGCTGATTTCCATATTTCTCACATCAATTTATAATCCCTCCCAACAGTGAACAAAGTTCATTTTCCTTCACATACTCTTCAACATTTATTATTTGTGGTTATTTTGACAATATCTATATAAAGTTGTGTGATGATATCTGACTGGGGTTTTGATATGAATTTTTCCAGTGGTTAGTAATATTGACTATTTTTAATGCACTTGTTGGCTATTGGTATTTCTTCTTTGAAAATATGTCTTTTGGAATCTTCTGCCCATAAATTAGATTGTGGTGAAGTTTTGTTTCTTTTTCCTTTTTTTTGAGCTATACAAGAACTTTATGTATTTTAGATATTAACCCCTTAACAGACAACATTTGCAAATATCTTCTCTTATTAAGAAGATTTTCTGTTTTGTTTGGTTAATGGTTCACTTCACTGTGCAAAAGTTTTTAAGTTTTAATTAGGTCCCATGTGTTTACATTTACTTTTGTTGCTGTTGTGTAAAAAGACAGATACAAAAAAAAATATTCCTGAAATGTCAAATAATATACTACCTATGTTTTCTTCTAGGAGTTTTATGGTTTCAAGTCTTACATTTAGGCCTTTTAACTCATTTTTAGTTGATATTTGTATATGCTATGAGAAAATGTTATAGTTTCATTGTTTTACAAGTAGCTATCAAGTTTTTTTCATTGTATATTTTCCCTCTTGCATTATAGATTAATTGCATGGGTTTTTTGTGGGTTGCTATTATTTTCTATTGATCTGTGTGTCTGTTTTTTGCCAGTACCATACTTTTTTGATTGCTTTATTTCAGTGATTATTTGTTCTCATTCGATGAATAAATTGTCATAGGTATTTTGATAGATATTGCACTGAATACCTACATTGCTTTGGGTAGTATGGACATTTTAACTACATTAATTCTTACAATCTATGAACATGGGACAGCTTTCCCCATTTATTTGTATTGTCTTCAGTTTTTCAGTTTTCTTCACCAATGGCTCATAGTTTGACAGTATGGATCATCTCAAAGGCATGTCTTTAATTGGGAGTATCTTTATTCAGTCTCTGTGTGCTTAGTGGCTTTTGTGGGAGCTGGGTTTTGAAATGAGCAGGAAGCTATGTCTTCCCTGGGAGTGCACTGTTAGCCACCACCTTGATAGTTGCAGGGGCTAGAGCCAGAGCTGCAGCTGAGGCTTCTATGCTCAGTGACATTACCATTCTATCAAGGGTGAGGTAAGTGTTCCATGGTTTGGAGTAGGATCCCAGAGGGAGCTAAGTCTTTTACAAGTACGATGGATGTCTCCAGTTTGGTTTGGGACATTGCTGAGGCTTAAGGGCTTCAGGTTGAACTTTATGCTGGTTTTACTTTTTTTCCCATGTGGATATCTTGGTTAGAGTCTGGGTTTGGTGTCACACAACTTGGCTGCTATTTCCCCTTCTCAATTGTGCATACAGACACACCCTTCAGTAGTGGTGGTCTCCCATATGCAGCTAGCTATGCTCCCTCTGGGATGTGTCCAGGGGTGTATGAGCTGGTATGGCTCTGCCTCTACTTTTTCAGAGATAGGGTAGGAATTGGAACCAGATTTGTAACCCCAAGTGTGCATACAGTAGTTGGAAATAGCAGCCTCTGACTTAGTGGAGAGCGTCTCAAAGAAAAAAGATTAGAGAAGAAGCACAATGTGTGAAGGAGACAAGCTGGGGCCTTCCTGGCAAGCCAAGCAGATACCTGGATAGTTTTCAGTCTGTTACCTCTGCATTGGGACTGGAAGTAAGCAAGCTTGTGTATATGCTCTTCAAGGATGGATCCTTAATTTCTTACAACCTTCTTATACATCCCACTGGTTTTCAAACCACCTAAGGGAGTTAATTATCCTGATGTTGGACCCAGGGCTAAGATGTCTTATGTGTGTCTTGAATCCCTTGCTCCCCAGAGAGAATTTCTGAGCTTGTAATATCCCTCTGGTTTTCTGAATCTCCTGATATAGGTGAGGGTCCCAGCAGATCCTTTATTAACCTTGATGGTAGAAGAGTCACCCTGCTAGTTCCCAGGTTGACTTCAGTATGAATCACTCCACATGGTTTTGATGTGCTCTTGAGAGTAAGTGAGCCCAGCCCCCTACCCCACCATCTTGATCTACCCATTTGATGCTGTGATTTATGATGAGAAATATACATATTTGGTCTTCATTCTCATTTCTGGCAAAGCTCTCCTTAATCTTTTGGAGCTTCCTAAGTAGTGAGAGCTATGAAAGTGTCTTCTGTTGTGTTAAGGGCCAGAACCTAAGGATGGAGGCAGTTGTCAGTGGAGCCAACCTTATAATTAAAGTATTTAAACTTCCAGTCCCACCCACACCATCCACCTATCGGGAGGAAAGAGGGGTTGTAGATTGACTTCAAACACCAATGGCCAAAGATTGTCAATTATGCTTATGAAAAGCAGCCTCTGTAAAAAACCAAAAGGTCAAAGTTTGAAAAGATTCCAGGTAGATTAGTAGGTGGAAATTCTGGGATAGTGTCATGCCTGGAGAAGGCAAGGAAGTCAGTGCCCTTTTCCTGTACCTTGTTCTATGCTTCTCTTTTATCTGGCTGTTCTTAAGTCATAACCCTTTAAAATAAACTGTTGATCTAGTAAGTAAAATGTTCCTCTGAATTCTATAAACCACTTTATCAAATTAATTGAACCCAAGGTAAGAATTGTTGAATCTCAGATCTGTAGTAATTGGTTAGAAGCACAGGTGATAACCCAGACTTGTGAGTTTCATCTGAATGGGACTGAGGGGAAATCTTGTGGGTACTGAACCCTTAACCTGTGGAATCTGATATTATCTCCAGATAGATAGTGTAAGGAATGAGTTAAATTTTAAGAAACTCTGGTTTGGACAGTTGCTTGATGTATAGGGAAAATCCCCTCTCCATATATTGGAATTTGGGTGTAGAGCCGCATTTTGTGTCATCTGCTTGAGAATAAAAATAATAGTTAATAATGTTAGTAATTATGTCTGAACAATAGTTTTTATTCTTCAGCTCTCATTCTCAAACTTACTCCAATGAGGCTTTACCCAAGTGTTGATTTCTACATAGCTGGTTTCAATGATTACTTCTTAGACCTCCTCTAACTGGACCTGTCAGCACCATCTGAGAGGCTGACCACTACTCTTTCTTGAAACTCATTCTTTACTCATTACTGAAGGCATAGCTATTATTCTGTTTTTATTATATCTCACTGGCTTCAGTTTGATATACCCTATACCTTTCTCTGGGCTTTCCTGGTGGTTCAGACAGTAAAGAATCTGCCTGCAATGCAGGAGATCTGGGTTCAGTCCCTGGCTGGGAAAGATTCCCTGGAGAAGGAAATGGCTACCCACTCCTGTATTCTGGCCTGGAGAATTCCATGGACAGAGGAGCCTGGTCAGTTACAGTCCATGGGTTCACAAAGAGTCGGACATGATGGAGCGATTTTCACATACATACGTACCTTTCTCTGACATTTAAATACTGGTATACGCTGATATTAGACTTTTTTTCATTCTGTAAGAATTCTCTTTAATTATTCCCTCACCTGAAGTCATGCATCCGCAGCGTCATGTTGTGGCTCTTTCTATTAAAATGTAGGGTTTGTTTCCTAATCACTTTAGTCTGTATTGTCTTTAATGAGACAGAAATAGTACTGTGCTATTTCTGAGTCTAAGCTACCAGAGAACTTGCACACTTTCACTTTCTTTGTGGAAACATTATGACCATCACATGAACAAGGCAGGATTAGCTTTCTGGATGAAGGGATAAACAGTTTATCTGTTGCACCAGCTGAGTGACAAACAATTGTCAGCTATATAAAAGAAGCCAACCTAAAAGAGCTGGTTTCTGGTCAGACAAAGAGTTCGTCATAGACTTATGAACAAGGACATCCCGGATCAAAAGAATCTAGTCTACATCAGCAGAACTACCTCAGTCACCCAGAGACATGAGAACAATAATGGCATATATTTTTAAGCTACTGTGATAGGTAGCAGTTGTTCTTACTGCTCAAATGTGAAAGAAGGGGGCAAGGTATGGATAACACCTTCTAGCTATTAGACTCTTAAGAAACTAGGGGAAAAATGTCTGTATGCAATAACTGGCTTATTATGGCCATCAGATTACTAGAGAATTCTTTGATTTGCCAGGTTGTAAAACTTCTTTTAACCAAGAATATGAAAGAAGAGATGAAGAATAGTTTGGGAACACTGAAGATTGAAGCTTAATAATAAGATTTAAAGCTCTTGTGAGCTGAAATTTAGATGTATCATCCTTTTCAATTCAATGATTGCAATGTAGAGAGCCTAGTGATTTTTTAATAACAAAGTAAAATAAATTTAAGTTATGCCAATAAGTAGAAAGTGAAGAGGAAAGTACACATTATTTGAATATTAGTTTTAAAAGAAAGAAAAAACAGTGACTGTATAAGAAACTGAAAAGTTTAACATTATGTATCAAGAAATAGATTGGGGGCCTTCTCCCTTCCCAAATTTCCTTTTAAGAAAAATCTAAACTTCAGTGCTATAATTATCTTAGTGCTTTTCCTGATATTAATCAAAAAATAGATATTCTTTCTGCTCTCTTAGTTATTGGATGCATTTTTAAATCAGATAAGTTTGCCTTAATTTCTTTTAAACTATTTTTCTAGTTCTATGTAAAATAGAGAAATTATTATCTCTAAGTAGTTTAGATAATATATTAGCATAATATTTATATACATAAATACTTGCTTTCATAATATTAGATGACTTCTAGGAGAAAACATACCCCTGAAGGAAAAGAGCTTGACTTTCTTAGAAAAAAAAAAGAGGTTGGAAAAAAATCTAGAGGCAGAGCATATATCATGTTTTGATCCAGAAGTTGTGGTGCAGTGGGAACAAATTTTGTAAAACCAGATATTTGATTCAGAGAGAGAAATGGAAAGAAGGAGAGAGAGAGAGTAAACAGAGCAAGTTCACATAGAGAAATACTTTAACTTTTGAATCAGCAGTAATGAGTTTCTCCTATTAAATTTGAATATAGACTCCCAGTAACAAAAAACACATCCAACACTGATATATGGGATTTATAATACTATTCTGAAATGCAAAGAACTAAGAGCTCCTGGATGACAGATGTCAAAAGGATAAAGGAGCCAACTGAAACAGCTCTCAGTGGCCAAAGATGGAAAAATTTGAACAAAAATTTAAAGTACTATTGGCTTATAACCCAAAGTATAAATATATATCCATGAGTCCTTACCTATATAAATAGTTGATTATATGTATTTGCAGCCTATGAAAATATAAAATACTGTGATGTATACCCAAAACTATTATAATGTTGTGTGTCAATTACATTTAAATAGAAAATCATATAAAGAATTGATGCTTTTGAATGGTGGTGTTGGAGAAGACTCTTGAGAGTCCCTTGGACTGCAAGGAGATCCAACCAGTCCATTCTGAAGGAGCCCTGGGATTTCTTTGGAGGGAATGATGCTGAAGCTAAAAACTCCAGCATTTTGGCCACCTCATGTGAAGAGTTGACTCATTGGAAAATACTCTGATGCTGGGAGGGATTTGGGTCAGGAGGAGAAGGGGACGACAGAGGATGAGATGGCTGGATGGCATCACTGACTCGATGGATGTGAGTCTAAGTGAACTCCGGGAGTTGGTGATGGACATGGAGGCCTGACGTGCTGTGATTCATGGGGTCGCAAAGAGTCAGACACGACTGAGAGACTGAACTGAAGTGAACTGAACTGAACCTGATGTTACGAACATAGTATTTTACTTATTTGATCTTCTGTCCAAGAAGCACATAACTTTATCCTAATAGTGAATGTGTGCCTGCTCAGTAGCTTCAGTCATGTCCAACTCTTTGTGACATCATGGACTGTTGCCCGCCTTGCTCCTCTGTCCATGGAATTCTCTAGGCGAGAATATTGGAGTGGGTTACCATGCCCTCTCCATGGTATCTTCTGACCCAGGGATTGAAGCTGCCTCTCTTGTGTCTCCTGCACTGGCAGGCGGATTCTCCACCATAAGCACCAATTAGGAAGCCCAATCAGACAGACCTAATTGAGGACATTCTAGACAATGATCAATACTTCCCTAAACTGTCAGGTCATCAAAAATAAGGAAACACTGAGACACTGTCAAAACAAAGAGGAACCTAAGGATTCATGAATATTCACTCTAATATGGAATCCTGGATATCATTCAGAAACAGAGAAAGAATACTAAGCAAAAACCAAGAAAACATATATCTGTATGTATGTATGACTCTAATGAATAAGAATGTATGAAGATTGGTTTATTAGTTGTGACAAACTTACCATCTTGTAAATACTAAGAAAAACTGTATGTATGTGTGTATTAGTTGCTCAGTCATGTCCAACTTTGTGATCTCATGGATAAGATTCCCTTGATTCTCCTTCTTCAGGGGATTTTCCCAACCAAGGGATTGAACCTAGATCTCTCACATTGCAGGTATATTCTTACCCTCTGAGCCACCAGGGAAGCCAGGGGAAACTGGGTCTGGTGCAAATGGGAAATCTTTGCACTATTGTTACATTTTTTCCTCAATAAATTCAAGACTATTCTCAATAAAACACTTTGAAAATTAAATGTGAGGCACAATTATATACAAAAGAGTTAAAAACAAGTTTGCTTTGTGAAAAGTGAAAACAGACAGCCTGCTAACCACGCTGCTTGGATTTCTACATATTTCACAAAGCCTCTGAGTCCTGAAGACTCTTCCATGGAATGGAGTCTTTGAAGAATAGAATTAGGAGTTCACTGATCTAAATAATAAAGTTGATAATATCCAAGTGTTTGTAGGAGAAAAATTATGAAATTCAGCACTTGACTTTGGGTCCTCGAAAACATACACAAGTACATCCACTCCACTGTGCTGGCACAGATGAACTGCTTTGTAAGTGGGAGCTAGTGTTATTAGTGTTGGAGTGTATAATGAATACTACATTGTGTGCTTGGGCACAGAAAAAGAAGAGAGTGGTAAGTGGAAATTCAGAAATAAGATATCATTTCATAGAATTGCATCAACTCATAGATGGTTAATATTTTCCCTATTTATTCTAAGAAACTGGATAGATGACATTTATGATTTTCTCACCCCAATAATAAATGATAAAGCCATATACATTGTTTCTGTCATTCAGTTCAGTTCAGTTGCTCAATCATGTCCCACTCTTTGTAGCCCCATGGACTGCAACATGCCAGGCTTTCCTGTCCATAACCAACTCCCGGAGCTTGTTCAAACTCCATTGAGTTTACCATACAGCCATCTCATCCTCGGTTGTTCCCATCTCCTCCTGCCTTCAATCTTTCCCAGCATCAGGGTCTTTTCCAGTGAAAAATTCTTCAGTTCTTCACATCAGGTGACCAAAGTACGGGAGCTTCAACTTCAGCATCAATCCTTCCAATGAATATTTAGCATTGATTCCCTTTAAGATTGACTAGTTTGATCTTGCAGTCCAAGGGACTCTCAAGAGTTTTCTCCAACACCACAATTCAAAAGGATCAATTCTTCGGCACTCAGCTTTCTTTATAGCCCAACTCTCACATCCATACATGAGGACTGGAAAAAACGTAGCTTTGACTAGACAGACTTTTGTAGGCAAAGTAATATCTCTGCTTTTTAATATGCTATCTAGTTTGGCCATAGCTTTTCTTCCAAGGAGCAAGCATCTTTTAAGTTTCATGGATGCAGTTACTATCTGCAATGATTTTGGAACCCAAGAAAATAAAGTGTGTCACTATTTCCATTATCTACCCATCTATTTGGCATGAAGTGATGGGAGCGGATGCCATGAACTTAGTTTTTTGAATGTTGAGTTTTAAACCAGCTTTTTTACTCTCCTGTTTCACTTTCCTCCAGCTTTTTTACTCTCCTGTTTCACTTTCCTCAAGAGGCTCTTTAATTCCTCTTTCCTTTCTGCCATAAGGGTTGTTTCATCTGTATATCTGAAGTTATTGATATTTCTCCCTGCAAGCTTAATTCCAACTTATGCTTCATTCAGCCCTGCATTTTGCATTATGTGCTCTGCATATAAGTTAAATAAGCATGGTGACAACATACCTTGAAGTACTCCTTTCCCAATTTGGAACCAGTCCCTTATTTCATGTCCAGTTCCAACTGTTTCTTCTTTACTTGCATACAGCTTTCTCAGAAGGCAGGTAAGGTGGTCTGGTATTCTCATCTCTTGAAAAACTTTCCATAGTTTGTTGTTATCCACACAGTCAAAGGCTTTAACATACACAATGAAGCAGAAGTAGATGTTTCTCTGGAATTCTCTTGCTTTTTCTATGATCCAACAGATGTGGGCAATTTGATCTCTGGTTTCTCTATCTTTTTAAATTTTAGCTTGAATATCTGGAAGTTCTCAGTTTATATACTGCTGAAGCCTTACTTGGAGAATTTTGAGCATTTCTTTGCTAGTATATGAAATGAGTGCAATTGTGTGGTAATTTGAAAATTCTTTAGCTTTACCTTTCTTTGGGACTGGAATAAAAATACCTTTTTCTGTCCTGTGGCCATTGCTGAAGTTTCCAAATTTGCTGGCATATTGAGTACAGCACTTTAACAGCATCATCTTTCATTAGGAGAGCATAAGGCAATTATAGCATCAGGAGCAACTCTATTTTAGCACTGTCTCTTAAGATGTTACAAATAGTTCCCCGTCTCTGTTTTACTTGTGAGAAATATTTCTTACACTGTAATATATTCTGTAAGATTAAAGATACATATTTGTCTTTTAGGGACACAACAAGACAGTGTTTTGATAGCAAGAAAAAAATCTGAATTGGATCAAAGATTTCATAAATCCAATGTGGGTAGGCTTTGCAAAAGTACATTAATGAATGTTATCTGTTAACAGGATTTGGTTTGCTGATGACACAAACATGTGGTATAACATTAGCAAAAACAATTTCAGATAATTCTTGCTTTTGATAATTTTGTGAAATGATAGAGAGCTTCTGATAGTGATCTGCACTTAGATATGATATTTTGTCCTTCCTTGTGGGAATAAATGATCTTTCTGACTAGTTTATCTGTGATAAATTAAATTTAAGATTCTCTCCAATCAAACATGCATCTAAATAGTAATAAGATTACACTATAAAAAATGAAATCTTTAACTGACATAAATGAACAACTGTGACATCTGAAGGGAACACATGCCTTAGATCACTAATGGCTTGCACTTCAAAATGCTGATTTTTTCAGTGTCAGGATAAATCCANGTCAGGATAAATCCATCTGTAACAAAATATCACCCATATGATGTTTTCATAGCTTTATTCTCTATGTTAGAAGAGTTTTCTTCCTTTTTAGTAAAATGGATCATCAAAAGGCCAACTCAAAGAGAAATATAAAGAAAGCACTTGAATATTATATTTTCATGGCTTTCTAAAAGAAGCTTAGACTTTGATCATTTCTCGCTTGATCAAAGAGTATTTGGTACCCTCTGTAGGGAAGTGTATTGTTTGGTATCCATCAGATTTTATTCATAACTTCATCTTGACAAAAGTGAAAGAAAAAATTGCTTTTATTATAAATTGAATGTGCTAAGGTAAAACAAGCATGGCTATATACATATATATATATGTACATAC
>SJYQ01046255.1:0-10769 GCA_006410935.1 Redunca redunca
CAAGTTAAATGAATAAGTTAAATGGCCCTCTGTATCTGGAGAAATCATGTTTATTCTGACAATGACACAGGAATTATATGAAGTTACTGTCCTGATAATTAACATTAGCAGCTGCTTCACTGAAAATAACAGAGTGTGCATCCCTACTCTTTGCTCTAACCACTTTTAAAAATTTGACACTCAGTACCAAAAATCTACTGACCAGGAAGTCAAAGCACACTGATAGCTAACTAAAGATAACAAAACTCATTCTTGAAAGTGGAGGATTTAAACTAATGCACCAACCACTGCCCACCCACCGCACCCAATCCCAGGTCACCTGCCTGGATTTGTGCCAAGTGTCATTTAAAATGTATATTTACCATAGCATTTATTTAATAAAAGGAAGAGCTAAATTCTCTGATGTTATTATATCATTGAGAGATACTCCCATCTCTACACACCTCCCTGCATTCGTTTTTCTCAACTATTCCTAAAACTTAATGGGCAATCAATTTATGTCCAGTGAAGAAATGAACAAGAGTGAATAGGAGAAACATAGGAAAAACAAGAAGAATCACTTTATTCACTATGCCTGAACAAAGAAAGCAGCAATAGTTCATACGCTCTGTTTCATGGAAAGCAGCAATAGTTCATATGCTCTGTTTCATGGAAATATTTCAAAGAGAGATATTTTTTTCTCCAGCCCATTAGAAACTGTTGATAACAGCATTTTACCTAATATAAATAGGTGAGTAAAACTATTTCCTTTTAAGCCAGGCATATTGTTAGATTATTTTATTCCTTTCTTATCTCTTGTCATTTCTAATTTATAGATAAGGAAATTGAAGCTCACAGAGATTTTGTTTTGACCAAGGTCACAAACTAGCAAGTGTTGGACCCCAGATTTAAAGCCTTCTCTATCTAACCCCAAAGTCTTTGTTCTCTGTAGCATCCCTTACTCTGGTGAAGTAGGGGAAGAAATGTCTCCTGCACAATGACATTAGTGTAATACTTGCATTATGAGGGAAGAAGAATAAATTATTTAGAAAACCAGTTTTAGTCCCATTTCAAATCTGTAGACCCCCAAAGAGCAGAAGATTAAGGTTCCATTAGAAATCCCAGGTAACATCAATAACAACTCAAAACTCTAAGTTCCCAACTTTCTTTTTGTCCAGTAAATCACACTGATGTAGATACTTTACAGAGGTTAGATGTGAACAATAGACTTGGAAATTTTAAAAATAAAGTGAGTGTAATGCTTTTTTTTTTTTGAAATTTTTATTTTAACTTTAGTTTACTTTACATTACTGTAATGCTTTTGCCAAACATTGACATGAATTCACCACGAGTGTACAAGCATTCCCAAACAGGGATTCATGTTTGAGTGTAANTTTATTTTAACTTTAGTTTACTTTACATTACTGTATTGCTTTTGCCAAACATTGACATGAATTCACCACGAGTGTACAAGCATTCCCAAACAGGGATTCATGTTTGAGTGTAATGCTTGAAAGTACTCTTAACTCAAGCCTCGAGTGGAGAACATCATTAGTACCATCGTATTGGGTTGCCCCAAAAGTTCATTTGAGTTTTCCTGTAAAATCTTATGGCTAAACCAAAGTGAACTTTTTGGTCAACCTAATGAATATTAATGAAATGTAAAGTATTTACTGGAACACAGTGATCAATGATGCAGCTTTGAATGGGCAATCATAAATAATACTTTTATTAGTAGTGAGAAACTCCTTTTATTATTTAAATTGATTAAAGAATGACTTGGGCACTTTGGAACACTGGTCTTAAAGATCTGTCTGTGTTACACTGTGTGGGGAAATAAATGGCCACACTATTACTGTTTTTATACAACTCATTGGAACTTACACATTGACTTTTACATATAACTAGCCACAAACTCCTTCTCTTCTTTAGTTGCTTTTATGGGACACTGATCATGCCTGTAATTTAAGGGACTAAATGTTATGTATTGCTTTGAATTAGCTGGTAGGGTACCTCCTCCACAAGCCTTAAAGGCCTCTAATTTGTGCTGAGATAGGAAGATGATAATTTGTAAATAATGATAGTGAAAAATAACCACTGGATTATCTAAGCAAAGACATGCTAACACAAATAAAAACTAGTTCTACAAACAACTTTACATATATAAGATTCCCAAATTACCTTGATTTAACTAGCTATTGGGCATTGTATAGATACAACATAAGTTGCCTTGTTAGGATGCAAGAACAAAGATAATCAAATAATCTAAGCTTTCTTCTTTGTAATAAGATGATGCCATATGTGGAGTTTTGTAGAGAGGATTAAATAATGTAATGGATAGAAGATGCTAGGGAATTCTTATAAGTAGCCACTGATGACTGTGATGGCTATTGTTATTACTGTTTCTCCATCTGTTTCAATTACCTCACTGCTTTCATTCAGTCACCTAATCCACCCATTAGTATGGTGCACACAGTGATTCAGGTTCTTTGGGAGGATGTCACAGGGCAAGATAGTAGTGTAGCTCTAAAAGGGACTATGGTCCAGAAAGCCAGTCAGGAAAACACGAACTCTGTAACACTTTCTTTCTTACACGTTTTTGTGTGGTCAAAAGTCCTCAATTCCTTTCTCCTTTTACTAGTCCCTAAAAAATAAGAGAATAATTGTTAAACCTCAAGAGACATGCTTTGAAAGTGAGGATGCTCAGAAATGCAAAATGTTTTCTTAAGCCTAAACTGAATAAGAAACTGTAATTCAAAACATTTCCAAGTGGAGGATCTGTGATCTCTCGTAAGAATAAATTGCTTTCTTGCAAGGCAAAGCCCCTCAATGTGGTGACCATCTTTAAGAGGAAGCTAATAGGGTCATTTCAAAGATGCTCTCCTTCTCAGCCTGTTTCCAGTGGCTCATCACTCAGCAAAGAAACTGAACTGAAAAGTGGACTCCTCGGCTAGTCAGGATCGTTGAAAGGCTGGCCATACTGGCTTCGAACGGAGTCATGACTTTGGTTCATACTCAGATTGGTCCAGAGTGCTTTCTGGCCTTACATCTTTCCACCTATACTCAAAATTTTCTCCCATCTAAGTCTTTTTTAAAGAGATTGTCCAACACGTATATCTCTCAGAAATTTCTCCTCCCCTCTCATATCTTCCCAGCTCCCAACTGTGGCCACATTATTAGACTGGGATGGCACCTGATCCAAGTAAAGAGATCAGATCTACTCTCCCAGGGACTTGGAGCTGGGACTTAGAGATTGGGCCAATTAACTGGAAACAGGAAGTAAAAGATCATATAGATTCAGAGGATGGAATGGCTATTGCAGGTGGCCATGTTAACCACCTCTATAAGTTGATGGATGAATCAGAAAAAAGGGTCTGCAGACAAAGAAAGATGAAATGAACATGAGAAGACAAGGAAAGTAAGATGCAATCTTCCAGTGATTTTTCCAAGTCATAGAAGGCCCACTGTCCTTCTTATATGTGTGTTTCTGCGGGATTCCTTTGCATCCTGTAGTTCAGTTCAGTCCCTTAGTCATGTCCGACTCTTTGCAACCTCATGGACAGCAGCATGCCAGGCCTCCCTGTCCATCACCAACTCCTGGAGTTTACTTAAACTCATATCCATTGAATCGGTGATGCCATCAAACCATCTCATCCTCTGTCATCCCCTTCTCCTCCTGCCTTCAATCTTTCCCAGCATCAGGGCCTTTTCAAATGAGTCAATTCTTTGCATCAGATGGACAAAGTATTGGAGCTTCAGCTTCAACATCAGTCCTTCCAATGAATATTCAGGACTGATTTCCTTTAGGATGGACTGGTTGGATCTCTTTGCAGTCCAAGGGACTCTCAAGGGTCTTCTCCAACACCACAGTAAGATACCTCATATTCACTTGACCTTTCTTGAAAAGATTTCAATTCCCAAAACCCAAAAGCACCCTAGCTAAAACATTCTCTAGCCACTCTGGAAGGTTATTTTGAAATAAGCATCTCCCTGCCCTAGTCTCCCAGAGCCATCAATCACTTCGACCTTAGGGAGTGCACAACTGGTAGAAGATGTGCTGGTTATTGATGAGAAATGCGAAAGAGGCAGACACAGAAACTCATGAGAAGCAAACAGTAAGTAACACTGAAGAGAAGATCAAAGTTCTGTCCTGCCCTAAACAAGAGGGTAGGGCACTGCAGCTGCCTTTGAAGTGCAAGTTGTCTTTTCACAGCCGCCTTGGGTAGTTATTTGGTTGTTTCCTTAACATAAGAACTTAAGATAGGAGTCCCTGTGACCTTGCTCCATTCCTTGATTCTAAGAGGAAGACTGACAGAAATTTCCACACTCTGCATTAACACAAGCATTCAGGTCCCAGGGGTCATCATGTGCCATATAATTGGGGTTTGATGCTCTCTCAGTTAACAGTTTCCACTCATGGTCCAGGGCAAGAAGCCCATGTCTGTGTCGCCCTAGGGATGAGGTGGAGACTTTCTTGACCCTATTCAAGAGAAAATCTTTGGTTCTCAGCTTTGTCCTGAGAAGCCAGTCCTGTCTCCCTCTGCCTCATGATATCAGTCAACGGCCCTTCCCATGTCAGTTGCAAACCTTTTCCTCTAAGCCACACATCTGTGTGTATCACCGCAGGCCATGTGGCTTCTGCTCTTTCTCCACTATGACTCTATTTATCACTGCTTCTTGAAATTTCCTTCTCTTGCTTTTGAACTCAACCAGGTATTTTAAACTCCTTAATTTTAATAGCATTTGTGTGCATTCAGACTGCGGTGGAGGATTCCGCCCAGTGGTACTTGTAAGTGGTACACGTAAACTCAGTGTACCAATTTGACTGAAAGCACTTCTCATCTAATAAGCGACAGAGCTGGGTTTCAAACCTAGATGTTCTGCATCTGAAACCAGGAAAAATTTTCATTTTAACACATGTCTTCCAGGGCATCTCAACAAGGTTGAAAGACTTAGCTGAAGTGAATTTTAACAAAAGAAGACTAGAGGTAAGCTCATGGAATTGGCACCCCACTCCAGTACTCTTGCCTGGAATATCCCTTGGATGGAGGAGCCTGGTGGGCTGCAGTCCATGGGGTCACTAAGAGTCGGACACGACTGAGTGACTTCACTTTGAATTTTCACTTTCATGCACTGGAGAGGGAAATGGCAACCCACTCCAGTGTTCTTGCCTGGAGAATCCCAGGGACAGGGGAGCCTGGTGGGTTGCCGTCTATGGGGTCGCACAGAGTCGGACACGACTGGAGCGACTTAGCAGCAGCAGCAGCAGCATGAAATTATTATGCCCATAAACGATTATAGGGTAAAAGCATACATGTGAGAAGGTTTTTAGGAAACTGCACAGAATGAAACTCTCCAGTTGGTAAGATATTCTTGAGGCTGATTCTGACCTTAGGAACTTGGTGTTGGAGACAGCTGTGTTAACAGGGGTCTAGTCCAGCCTCGTAACCCACATGTCCTTTCTGGCCAGAGCAGGAAGGAATCAACACTTGCAGCTGCTGATTCTCATATCTGGATCATCTCCTTCCATCTGCCAGTGACCATAAACACGCACACTCCCAGGGAAAAGCCAACAAGACGATGTTAAGAGCATGAGATTTGCTTGGGGAAGAGGTGAAGCTTGTCGTGCAACCTGGAATGGTGGCAGAGACAGGTTTGCAGAAAAAAATAGGAGCTGCAAGCACTCCAAGAAAAAGGAGAGCCTGACTTTAACTGCTGTGACCCTCGGGTCAGCCACCATGTTTGTTACACCAAGTTTCCATGTATCTGGCAGCAAAATCTCATCACAGACACAATGGGTTATCCATAGATTCCATTTCCACTCATTCTACCTCCTATTATGAAAGTAACTGAGCAGTGGCTGAATATTGACTGTACCATAAGAACTCAGTTAATTGATCTGGTTAGGAAATGGAGCTCTTGATTAAGTGAGTTTCCTCTTTGCATACGTAGATATGCACATGCGTGTGAAGTCATTTCAGTTGTGTCCAATTCTACGACCCCGTGGACGGTAGCCTGGCAGACTCCTCTGTATGTGGGCTTCTCTAGGCAAGAATGCCGGAATGGGTTGCCATTCCCTCCTCTAGGGTATCTTCCCAACCCAGGGATCAAACCCACATCTCTTACGTCTCCTGCATTGGTTCTTCACTACTAGTGCCATCTGGGAAGCCCATGTAGACCCATAGACTGATTTAAACATTTATCAAGCACAAAATATAAAAGCTGGGGTACTGGCACAAGTTTGGGCTTCCATCTGGATTATATTGAAACATCTTGTTGACCGTATGGTCTTCGGGAAGTCACTTAACTCCTGAGCCTCAGTTTCCTCGCCTGTAGATTGGGACAGCCATTCCCTTCTTGCAAGGGGATCTTCTCTACCTGGGGATCAAACCTCGGTCTCCTGCATTGTAGGCAGATTCTTTACCTTCTGAGCCACCAGGAAAGCCCTATAGATTGGGATGGTAAGCCCCATTTCCTAGGATTATTGTGGGGATTATGTGAGGTCCTGGACGCACAATATTTGACAGGGATCCTGATACAGAATTGATGCTCACTAAGCAGCACCTATTATTACTGTTGTTATTATGAAACTGAAACTGCGTCACTGCCTAGGAGGCTCTCACAGCATGACGATCAGGGATAGACTCGGAACAACCCATAACAATAGTCCCTTGGAGAAGGAAGAGTTGGCAAACCAAGGCAAGGATTGGCGTAGAGGTTTGCACAAGAGAAAGTGGGGCAAGTAACGACTAGATCTGGGCACCCCAGCTGGTAACTGAGCAGCTTGAGTCAGTGCCCTTTGAAGCCCACGTGGTTTGGTTTTGACAGAGGAGAGAATTCCTTGTCCCTACAAGCTGCACATCCCCAAGAGGTGCCCTTTAAGGGCCCTCTTTGGACTGGATGCTTGAACACAGCATTTAGAGCCAAGATTGCTTTTCTGTGTGATGAGAGCCTAGTAAGAAGCAATACAGCCTGGAGTCTCACTGAGGAGATGTAGACTGTTGTCATTCGTGGAATTCCAGAGCTAATGAACTCTCACCCAGCAGGACACAGTTTAGACAGATGGGGAGACACTCTTAAGAAAAGCCACCCCATCTCTGGCCTCTTCCGTCCCCTCCTCCAGAGCCCCTCTCTGGTTTCCCACGCACAGTGTTTGTTCCTCTGGGCCTTGCTTCTCAGGAGGCTGGGAAAAAAAAAGAGACTGGGTTTTCCAAGGTTACCAAACTTATCTCTTTTCCGTGGCTGTACAAACAACTCGTGTGAAGGCCACCCAGATTTCTGCAATTAAAGAGAAACTTGCAGAGAAAGGGATGGCCCAGGCTGTTTCATATTCTGCCAAGCTGAGGCTCAAGTTGCCTCTGTGGGAAGACTCCACTACCATTGCAAAGCAAGCAGCTGTCTGTCCACAGGGCAGGGGGGTGTGCCAGGGAGCTGATGCCCCAAGTTACTTTTCAGGCCTCTGTGCAAGGGTCTGAGCTCAGCTAGTCTGCTCATGGACCACAAGTTGGAAGTGATTGCACATTAGCAACAGAGATCCAAAGAGGGGAAATCCGATAAAACTTGATGACCTGCAGCAGAAGTACTCAGAGTCCAACCTGGACACGCAGCACCTGCATTATCTGGGAAACTGTTAGCCAGACAGTTCTTGGGCCACGTGGTTAGCCCACCCCATTCCTGCCTACTGACTCAGAAACCCTGAGCACTGGGCCCTGGACATGGTTTAGAAAGCCCTCTAGGTGATTCTAATTCACGTTAAAGTTGAGAACCACCAACTTCTGGAAACCTTGGCAGTGGGAATACAGAAAACCATTCTAGAGTCTTATGAGAATCAAAGCATGGCCAGAAAGGTATGCCTGTCCTAATTCCCACCTACATTTCCCCATGATGATATAAGAAAGGAGGGGCACGTGGAGGGAGGCAATGGTTGGAAAGAGCAAACAGTGAGGGGGGCAACCCTGAGCTTATGTGAGTGGTGGTTAGTGTCTTCAGTTGCTCACTTATTAATTACTGTTGTCAGTGGCATCAAGAGGTTTCTGTTAATCCTTCAGAAATAGCTATCATTATGCACAGGATGGTCAAACTAGTAAGGTGGAGAACTGATCCAGGGCAGGCAAGGGAGCAGAAAGAACCACAGTACCACCAGTTCTGAAGGTCGATACCAGAAGTCAGCAAATGCTAGTGACATGGCTCAGAGAAGCAAAGAAGAGATGAGGGGCTGAAAAGAGAAGAGAGGGAGGGAAAGAAAATAGAAGGAGAAATGGATGCGAACAATCACACCCCAACATTGCAGGGCCAGGAACCAAAGGGCAAATAGAGATATGCAAACTGTATGTCTGGGTTTTTTTAAGTTGTAAGTTAATTGCACATCAAGTGAACAGACTATTAAGTGAAACATGCGATATCCTCCTACCTCAGCAGATAGGTCTTCATAGCAAACTGAAAGTTCAGGGTTGGTAAAATTAAGTATTCTTGGACTCCTCAGAGTTCCAGAAGGCAAGGAGAATCAGTATCCATCCTGGCTTCTGGTTCACAACCCCACTCCCTTTCTCCTCCTATCCTGGCTCAGTCCCCACACCACCAGAGGCTTCATTCATACACACAAATGAGCTGCCAGTGAGTCCTGGCTCCATCCACACCCCTGTAAACAGTCCTGCATGACTACCACTCAGACCTAAGAGGAGCACCATCGCACGAGAGACTGTACCAGGCAAGAGGCTCTGAAAAGAGCCCTGGGGTCTTCAGGGAAGAGACTTCTGCCTGATTTCCTGGAACACGGTCTTGAAGAGGGGCAGGCTCTTGGTGTATGCACCCTCTTGGCTTGTGAATACTTCATCCCATGGGGAGAGTGTAGGAAAGCAAGAGCAGGTCCCTAGAAGCATGGGTCCCGGACAGGGGCCATCTTGCTCCAAGCTAGAGAAAAGAGGAGGGAGAAAGGAGGAAATAGCAGTAATAAAGACCTTGAAGAGGTTCTTCAAAAAGTGACTTTTACTATTACCCATACATCAGGGACCAGATATTCTTCTGGGTATCAAGCTGTGATTCTTCCTCTAGATTGGATGAATCACCCGCACCATGGAGAAAAGTGAGTGCCCATGCCTGATTCATGTTTTATTCCTCCACCTACATTACCTCTCAGTGTCCAGGGATACCTAATTTTCCCGTGATAACAACTGTCAGCCCATAATAAATTTGTATACTGCACACTGGCAGAAAGGAAGTGAAGGAGGAAGAGAGGGAGGGAGGGAGGAAGTTATGATTGAGTCCAGAAGTTTCCCTGGGTGAAACAAAGGAATATTTCATTAGATAAACAACTGAAAAGCAAGATTACACAGAAAATTGTTAACTTGATATAGCAGTTTGGGCTTTGTGATGTGGGATGGTTGTTACTTGGCTTAGCTTCTGAAGTTGCAAAATTTTCATTTGTGAAGGTTTCTATGGCCAACTGTTTTGATGTAGATTACTTGAGTTCTGTTGTTTAGCAAATATGAAATATGATTCATTTCTCTGGGAATGTCTCATTTCCTGGGACTGGAAATGTAGTGGGGTTAGAGTAATTGCTCCATTTTTGAGCCATGTATTCACACACTGAGGACCAGGGCAACCCTAATCACAATATCCTCATCTTTCCAAACCATTCCAAAACTAAAATACTGTTTTTTGGGAAAAAATAAAAACACTTTTTAAGGATAAAATCAACAGAAAGATTCACAAAAGAAAAATGGATTAAAAAGTATCATGCAAAATATTTAAAAGGCAAACAGCAAACTGGGAAATAATAGGTATGTGGCAAATATGGCCAAAGGAATAGTTATTAATATATTAAACACACACATTTTAAAAGTCATCAGTGTTCCAGTTTTAAAAGTGTACCGAAGATGTAGAACATTAGCAAAAGAAACATAGAGAATGATCTGGTGGACGCAGCAAGGGAAAGAGAGGGCAGGACAAATTGAGAAAATAGCATTGACATATATACACTATCATGTATAAACAGATCATTAGTGAGAAGCTGCTGTGTAACACAGGAAGCCCAGCCAGGCACTATGTGACAACCTAGAGGGGTGGAATGGGGGGGGAGAGAGGAGGGAGGCTCAAGAGGGAGGGGAGATATATATATATATATATATAAAATTATGACTGATATGTGTTAATGTACGGCAGACACCACCACAGCATTATAAAGCAATTATCCTCCAATTTAAAAATAAGAAAGAAAAATTATAATAACTAAAAAAATTTTTAAATATTCAAAGGAATGCAAGATAAAAATGACATGTTAATTGATATAACTTTTCTGGATACAGCTTTACAAATGTGTCAAGAGCCTTAGAAAATGTCCATGGTCTTGACCTTAGCAATTTTTTCCTAAGAATATAGTAGAGATTTGCGAAAATACTGATATAAATAGGTGATCTGTGCAATAGTATCTGAATGCAAACTAGTACAGCCACTATGGAGAACAGTGTGGAGATTCCTTAAAAAACTGGAAATAGAACTGCCATATGACCCAGCAGTCCCACTGCTGGGCATACACACCGAGGAAACCAGAATTGAGAGACACGTGTACCCCAATGTTCAGTGCAGCCCTGTTTATAACAGCCAGGACATGGGAGCAACCTAGATGTCCATCGGTAGATGAATGGATAAGAAAGCTGTGGTACATATACACAATGGAGTATTACTCGGCCATTAAAAAGAATACATCTGAATCCGTTCTAATGAGGTGGATGAAACTGAAGCCAGAAAGTGAAGCCTGAAAGTGAAGTAAGCCAGAAAGAAAAACACCAATA
>SJYQ01046271.1:0-32182 GCA_006410935.1 Redunca redunca
ACAGGCCATGAGGTCCTCACCCTCTCCCAACAGCCATGACAGCAGGACTGGGAGTCCGGGGGTCAGCTGATCCCACTGCTGGAGCAGGTCACAGAGCACAGCCAGAGCCAGGTCCAGTGCGCTGGAGGCATCCACCTGACAGAAGGCAAACTCTGCAAAGACGAGAGAGGCGAGCCATGGATGTGCTGCCGAGAGCCAGCCGGGAGTCTGTGCAGGATTCTGAGGCAGTGAAAGTCCCAGGTAAAATCGCTGCTACCGCCTGGCAGGGAAGCTGGTGGGAGAGGCTCACTAAGGGTTATTTGCTGTCTATACACTAGAATGAATCATAGGCCTGAACACCACCATTTCTGTGCCCCCTATCCCAGTGTGGATAGAAGCTGCCCCATCTACAGGACTAGATGTTTCTCTCCCCTCAACCCAACTGGGAGGATATCAGGAAAGCATCCCACCCAGCGTTTCCTCTGCAGGCCTGCTGACAGTGCCTGACCTTTGTCACTTTGCCCCTTACTCTAAAGCAAATCCCACTGAGCACATGACACATTAAATCTCTAACATCTCTGAGCAGGGCATCAGCAAACTTTCTTAAAGAGCCAGCAGGTAAATATTTTAGATTTGGGGAGTCTTTTTAATATTTATTTGTTTGGCTGCACCAGGTTTTAGTGGTGGTATGTGGGATCTAGTTCCCTGGCCAGGGATCGAACCTGGGCCTCCTGCACTGGCAGTCTTAGCCACTGGAACACCAGGGACATCCCAACTTTGCAAGTCTTATGGTCTCTGTCACAATTAACTTTGCGGAAAGCAGCCATAGACAATATGTAAACAAATGGTTGTGGCTACTAGGTTCCAGTAAATCTTTATTTATATTCCAATAAAATTGGACTTTCATGTGGTTTTTAGGTATCAACAAATGATATTCTTTTCATTTTTTCCAACCATTAAAAAAATGTAAAAGCCATTCACAGTTCACAGGCTGTACAATGACAAGTTGTTCCGCTAAGTCATTTCAGACTCTTTGCAACCCTTATAGACTGTAGCCCACCAGGCACCTCTGTCCATGGGATGTCCCAGGCAGAATATTGGAGTGGGTTGCCACTTCCTTTTCCAGGGGATCTTTCTAACCCAAGGCTTGAACCTGTGTCTCCCACTTGGCAGGCAGATTCTTTACTACTGAGCCACCTGGGAAGCTCCCCAATGGCAGGTGAGGGGCTGGAATTAGCTCATAGTCCACTGCCCTCTGTGTTAGACTGAATTCATTTTTCAGACACTCATCTTCTTAGCTGACTGTGGGAACGGCGCTGAAAGAGTAGAATGGGGCACAGAAAAAGGAAGCGGGTGACTTGGGGAAACCATTGCTTATTTCACCATTTTGCCTGCAGTTCAGTTCAGTCAGATGCTCAGTTGTGTCCGACTATCTGCAATCCCATGGACCGCAGCACGCCAGGCTTCCCTGTCCATCACCAACTTCTGGAGCCTACTCAAACTCATGTCTGTCGAGCCGGTGATATCATCCAACCATCTCATCCTCTGTGGTCCCCTTCTCTTCCTGCTTTCAATCTTTCCCAGCATCAGGATCTTTTCAAATGAGTCAGCTCTTCACATCAGGTGGCCAAAGTATTGGAGTTTCAGCTTCAGCATCAGTCCTTCCATGAACACCCAGGACTGATCTCCTTTAGGATGGACTGGTTGGATCTCCTTGCAGTCCAAGGGACTCTCAAGAGTCTTCTCCAAACCACAGTTCAAAAGCATCAGTTCTTCAGCACTCAGCTTTCTTTATAGTCCAACTCTCACATCTATACATGACTACTGGAAAAATCATAGCTTTGACTAGATGGACCTTTGTTTGGCAAAGTAACGTCTCTGCTTTTTAATATGCTGTCTAACTTGGTCATAACTTTTCTTCCAAGGAGCATCTTTTAACTTCATGGCTGCAGTTACCATCTGCAGTGATTTTGGAGCCCCCCAAAATAAAGTCTGACACTGTTTCCCCATCCATTTGCCATGAAGTGGTGGGACAAGATGCCATGATCTTAGTTCTCTGAATGTTGAGTTTTAAGCCAACTTTTTCACTCTCCTCTTTCACTTTCATCAAGAGGCTCTTTAGTTCTTCTTCAATTTCTGCTATAAGGGTGGTGTCATCTGCATATATGAGGTTATGGATATTTCTCCCAGCAGTCTTGATTCCAGCTTGTGCTTCATCCAGCCCAGCATTTCTCATGATGTACTCTGCATATTAAGTTAAATAAGCAGGGTGACCATATACAGCCTTGATGTACTCCTTTCCCGATTTGGAACCAGTCTGTTGTTCCATGTCCAGTTCTAACTGTTGCTTCCTGACCTGCATACAGATTTCTCAGGGGGCAGGTCAGATATTCCATCTCTTTCAGAATTTTCCCCACAGTTTGTTGTGATCCACACAGTCAAAGGCTTTGGCATAGTCAATAAAGCAGAAGTAGATGTTTTTCTGGAACTCTCGCTTTTTCGATGATCCAACGGATGTTGGAAATTTGATCTCTGGTTCCTCTGCCTTTTCTAAATCCAGCTTGAACATCTGGAAGTTCATGGTTCATATACTGTTGAAGCTTGGCTTGGAGAATTTTGAGCATTACTTTGCTAGTGTGTGAGATGAGTGCAGTTGTGCAGTAGTTTGAGCATTCTTTGGCATTGCCTTTCTTTGGGGTTGGAATGAAAACTGACTTTTTCCAGTCCTGTGGCCACTGCTGAGTTTTCCAAATTTGCTGGCATATTGAGTGCAGCACTTTCACAGCATCATCTTTTAGGATTTTTAGACAATCCTAAATATGGATTTGAAGGGAGGCTCAGGGCTTTGACACTTCTGTTAACAACCCTGCGCCTTCCACCACCAACCTAGAGCAGGCCTGAAACATGGGACTGAAATCTTGCCACACAGACAATACATTTTTGCAGACTCATCCACACACCAATGCTTGTTTTTCAATGACCCACTTCTACTGAGGCCTCATCTTTCTCAAATCCACATCTTCACTGCAGCCCACAGACCTTGTCCTTGACCATTTGGCCCCCAAAGAGACTTGCTCAACACACAGGGAGAAGCCTCAGAGTCTGGAATAGAAAGCCGAGTTCCCTAGCATGTTGAGCCAGCCTCTGGGGACCTGTTAAGTGCCAGTCCCCTAACCAGGCCCTTTCACTCCAGTCCTTCAATATCCTCTGGGTTGGGTGTTACCTTTCCTAATTCACGGATGAGGAATTCAGGCACAGTTAGGTTATCTCACTTGCATACAGTCAGAGAGCTTTAAGTGGTTATAAAGGAACTGGAATTGACAGCAAGTTTCATGGTGTATGCAGAGTGCAGATTTGGAGAACTAGTAACAAGCATTCCTGAGATGTAGTTCTTCATGGTGACAGTAATAGAGCTGATGACCCTCCATCAGGGACAGCACTACACAGAGCCCATGAAGTGGAGCCTGGGCTCACAGAAGCAGCCCAAGGGCCAATGTTGCCATCTTCAGAGCCTGAAATCAATCCCCCAGGACACCTGCCCCTTAGGCTCTGAAGCTTGGCATCAGGCTTCAAACTGGAAAACAGAAAAAGTTGAGGGGAGGTGTGAAGGTGCATTTTTGGCTGCAGGTCTGAGCCATGTGTTGGTCTAGGCTTTGCCTATGATACAATCTCTATTTTTTATCTCTGCTGACTCCTCTGTGTAGTTCTCAACTACTTTAGAGTCTGTAAGAGGAAGAGAACACCATTAATTGGCATCTTTCAAGTCCCAAAGACTGAAAATACACATGCAGACTAGCATACAATGAAACACACAGCAGATGCTCAGAACATTCCAGTTTATGACTCTGGAGATTATGAAACCTTCTTTACCCCACTTGATTTGGTTTGAATACTAACACAGGGACAGCCACAAAGAAAGCAAGCAATAAGTTGATAATAAGAGAGACTTTCCTTTTATTTGAACCCTTGCTTCTCCCACCACCAGAAGGGAGGTATCCTTATTTAATAAACGAGGAAGCTGTGCTCACAGAGGTTGGGTAACAGGTCCAGAACTTCACAGTTAGCAGTGGTGGCACTAAGCTAATAAGTATCATTCAGTCACAGGCCACTCCCATCCTGCAGGGAAGCCTTGGAGAAACACTCCCAGTACCCCATGGAGATGAGGAAGTCAGACTCAGTTTTATTATTTTTATGCATTAAAAGTGGGGCTTCCCTGATAGCTCAGTTGGTAAAGAATCCACCTGCAATGTGGGAGACCTGGGTTCAATCCCTGGGTTGGGAAAATCCCATGGAGAAGGGAAAGGCTACCTACTCCAGTATTCTGGCCTAGAGAATTCCATGGACTGCACAGTCCATAGCATTGCAAAGAGTTGGACACGACTGAGACTTTCACTTTTCATGCATTAAAAAGAGCTCCCAGCTTGGGGTCCCATTTTGAAGAAAGGGTCAAAGCTGTAAGTCCTCTATACTGTGGCATCAGCATCAGGTCAGCTTCTCTTGAAACCTTCCAGAAAAATCTTCCCTCTGACTCACCACTTATCCCTCCTTGCCCCAACTCTTCTTTTGGTTTCCTTAAGGCAAGGACTGAAAGCTCTATAGGGAAGAACATAGTTTCATCCACCAGCAAAACCAGTGCCTGCAGCTCGTGCAACCCTCCCAATGGGTCCATGAAGACCACTTGGAAGTGATCAGAGTGCCACCAGGAAGGCCGACTGTTGCACCTGCCCCACCTGAGGACCGATGTCTCCTGTCCTTCACCATGTAGCTGGGCATCATGCTTAGAAAGTGCCAGGAATGACTGAAGCTTTAGAGGAGAGCTAGTGTGTTGTCTGGAAGTGAATCTACTAGAATTATAACCATCCAAACACCGACCCCACCAGGTGAGGAGAGACGAGGAAGGGGAGCTGGGATGGGGGTGAGGGGAGGATTAGATGGACTTAGACCTCCTGCTTGAGGGGCCAGACGCACGTTGCCAAGTTCCTTCTTTTGTTACCTTACCCTGGACTAAGACAGCTCAGCCAGAGCAGCCCAGTTTCTACTGGCTGAACGCCTTCTGAAGGGGAGGCTGAAGGGCAGGGAAAGGGATTTTCAGCCTAACCCTGCAGACCATCCAGGCTCTCACAGGCTTCTCTCAAGGAAGCAAGAAAGCAAGTGACCAAGCAACAAGCGTGTCGGAGGAATCTGCTGTGTGTCTGGAACAGCCAAAACAATCTGGAAAAATACAACAGTACTGGAGGACTCACACTTTCTGATTTCGAAACTGGCATAAGGATAGACATAATACAGATCAAATGGAATAGAATTGAGTGTCCAGAAATAAGTTCTCACAATCACAGCCAATTGATTTTTGACAAGGGTGTCAAAATAACTGGCTGGGGGAGGAACAGTCTTTTAAACCAAGGGAGCAAAGACAACTGAATATTCACATGAGAAAGAATGAAACCATGCCCCTACCTCACAACATACATGAAAATTAACTCAAAATATATCAAAACTAAAGTTAACAAGTAAAACTATAAAACTCAGAGAAATATAGGGGTAGGAAATGGTTTTTTAAACATGACATCAAAAGCACCAGCAACGAAAGAAAAATTAGACTTCATCAAAATGGAAAACTTTTATACTTCAAAGGACATTATTAAGAAAGTGAAAAGAAAATTCACAGAATTAGAGAACATACAAGGGGTCTGTATTTAAAATACATAAAGTGAAAGTAAAAGTCGCTCAGTTGTGTCCCCATGTTTGTGACCCCATGGACTGTATAATCCATGGAATTCTCCAGGCCAGAATACTAGAGTGGGTAGCTTTTACCTTCTCCAGGGGATCTTCCCAACCGAGGGATCGGACCTAGGTCTCCCACATTGCAGGCGGATTCTTTACCAGCTGAGCTACAAGGGAAGTCCAAGAATACTGGAGCGGGTAGCCTATTCGTTCTCCAGCAGATCTTCCCGACCCAGGGACTGAACCAGGGTCTCCTGCGTTGCTGGTGGATTCTTTACCAACTGAGCTATCAGGGAAGCTCTTAAAACCCAATCATAAAAAGACAAATAATCCAGTTAAAACATGTGCCAAGGGTCTGAACAGACATTTCTCTAGAAAAGATGCACAAATGATCAATAAGCACGTGCAGAGATGCTTAGCATCATTAATCATCAGGGAAATACAAATCAAAACCACAATGAGAAACCACTTCATACTTACTAGTGTAACTTTAATCAAGAAGACATATACTAAGTTTTGGTAAAAGATGTGAAAAAATTAAAACTTTCATAAATTGCTAGTAGGAATGTAAAATGGTGCCAGCCACTTTGGAAAACTGACTGTCTGAAAGTCTCTCCAGCTCTTAGACATATACATATACCTAACAACATATGTCCACACAGAAACATGTACATGAATCTTCATAAGACCATTATTCATAAAAGCAAATAAGTGGAAACCAAACTGTTCATGAACCAATGAAGGGATAAATAAATGTGGTACATCCAAACAATGGAATACGATTCAGGTATAAAAAGGAATGCAGTACCAATACGTGCTATAATGCAGATAAGCCTGGAAAACATTATGCTAAGTGAAGAAGCCAGGCACAGAAGATCACATATTGTATAATTCCACTCATATAAGATGTCCATAACAGGCAAATCATACAGACAGAAAAGTAGATTAGGGGTTGCCAGGGGTTGGAGAATAGGGAGAATGAGGAATGACTGCTGATAGATATAGTGTTTCTTTTTAAGCTGATGCAAATGTTCTGGAATCAGATAGTGTTGATGGTTGTACAACCTTATGAATATACTAAAATTTGTACACATGTACACTTAAATTTTACATATCTTTTGCCATATGATGTATTTCATGGGGGGTGGGGCGGTGCATGGAGAGTGTGGAAGGCTGAAAAATGGCCTCCCAAAAGATATCTATGTAAAGTCCCTGGACCTTGTGAATGTTAATTTACTTGTAAAAACGGTCTCTATAGATGTGATCTGGTTGATGATACTTAGATGAGGAGATAACCCCATATGATCTGGGTGGCCCCTAGATATCATCACCATTGTCCTAATAAGGGGGAGGGGCATTTAACAGTAGACACACATAGAAAAAAGGGCTTCCCTGGTGGTTCAGATGGTAAAGAATCTGCCTGCAATGCAGGAGACCTGGGTTCAATCCCTGGGTCAGGAAGATCCCCTGAAGAAGGAATCGCAACCCTCTCCAGTATTCTTGCCTGGAGAATTCCATGGACAGAGAAGCCTGGTGGGCTGCAGTCCATGGGGTTGCCAAGAGTTAGACGCAACTAAGTGACTAACATACAAGTAACACACACAGAGAAAGGAGAAGGGGATGTGAAGACAGAGGCAGAGGCTAAAGTGGTCCTAGCAAGGAAATGTGGACAGCCTCCAGAAACTGGAAGAGGCAAGGACTGCATTCTTCCCTAGCACCCGCAGAAGGAGTGTGGCCCAGTTGACACCTTACTTTCTGACTTCTAGTCTCCAGAACTGTGAGACAATAAATCAGTGTTGTTTTAAACCACCAAGTTTGTGGTCAGTAGCCACAGTCAACTAATATGGAGGAACCTAATAAGGGTAGGTTGTGGTATTTCTCTTTGGAGTGATGAAAATATGTTAAAATTGTGCTGATGACTGCGTTACTCCATGAGTATGTTAAAAACACTGCCTTGTACTCTTTAAATGGGTGACTTGTATGGTATATGTATGCTATATCTCAGTAAGACTAGGATGTTAAAAAAAAAAAAAATCTGCTAAGTGCTCAAGTTGCTTCCGGTTGGTCGGAGGAAGCCTGACCACAGAGTTTGACTGGAAAGGGCCAGTCTACTGAGGGGACTGGACAAACGTCTAGAGCCTCATACATGCTTGTAGGGCCTAGTTCTCAGGTGCTGGAGGGCTCTGCAGAGGTGAATGGTTGGTCAGAAGGTGGAAAGAAGGCTCAAGAAGGATTCCTGGAGAAGCTGGGACTCTGCCTGGCCCTCCACCAGACAATCAGGAAATAGGAGCTAATGGTCTGCTTTGAGCCAGTGATATGCTAAGTACCATAGAAAACAAAGCAAGAGACAGACATGTGTTGTCCTGTCCTCAGGAAGCTGGTGGTCTAGATGGGAAGGTCAGGCAAACACTCAGGCAACCGTGAGGAATCAATGGAATGGTCTGGATCCCAAGAGCCGCAGGAGCCAAGGAAGGGGAGAGGTCAGCGTGGGGGAATAAATCACCTCCAAGACTCTCCCCACACTGGCTTAGGGAGTGCTTCAAGTGGGGAAGGGGTGCTGCTGGTACACACGTGTCGGGGGGGGGGGGCCTATGCAAGGCAGACTGGATTAACACTTAGTCATTTGGAAGTGAGTCGGAAGCCCAACAAATGGGCATTTAGAACTGGTTAATCCTACGCTTTCCATGCTAAAGAATGGATAACTCAACTGGATCGCAGGGGAGGACAGCAGACAAGAGGCTGCAGGGCTGCTGCCACACAGACCTCCTCTCACTACTGCCCTGGCCATGTCAAGGTCTCCTGCCAAGGCAGCCACCTGGGGATCAGAAGCCATCTGACTTGCTCCCCTGCCGTCTTCTTCCCCACCTCCATGAAGAGGCCCACCTTGGGGCTGGAAGCTGAAGACCCGGGCTTCACCTAGTGGATCACTCAAAGTCGTAGCTTAGTCAATGTCCCAACTAAGACAACTGATCTTTCTTTTCCAGGCAGGTTTGGGGTCATTTTCAACTGTACTGATTAAAATGAAAATGCTGACATGGATTTTTTTGTGTTGCCAACCATGAAAACCAATTCAGACCATGGATTAGAAACCTACCATCTGATTATAAAGTATTATGAGGGAGATGCCTTTGAGACTAAGACCATTTGGTCAGGCCTCCTTCCCAGTCCTTTCCAAGAGAGGTCAAGTCAGCCCAGGATATGCTGAGCAAATGTTGAGGAGTTGGATTCTCCCTCCCACCAGCTCTAGAGAATCCTGTCAGGCATTTGTGGAAAACCCCTCAACCCTGCCGTCCACCCAATTCCCCTCACCATCCATTTACCCATCAGTTCAAGCTTTTATCTACCCACAAATACTTGTTGATCACCAGATAGGGGTTTTGTTGGGGGGATGGGGAAGTGAGGGGGGAAGCTGTGAGAAATATGAGGAAAATTCCAGGCCCTTCTCTCAGAGAGCAAACAGTTTAGTCAGAGGCAAGCTGACACATATGAAGTGTCAGGAAACAGTCCAAGATGGTTCACGACACGGACTGATTATACCATTACTAGCTGTCATGAAAGGACAGAAAAGGGAAAAAAGAGTGTGGGATGGGAGAAGGGGGAGCTTCAGAGAGGAGAAACTTGCGCAGATGCGGGTCAGAGGACAAGCACAGCTGGGATGAAGAGGAGGAGTAGGGAGATTAGACTGGCCTGTTGAAGAGGCAGGTTTGGGGGAGCTGGAGGTGAAGATGGAGGGGCAGACAGTCTAGGGCAGGTTTGGTGGTGGGGGAGGGGGATGGGCAGAGCTGAGTGAGTACAACTGTGCTTTCTTTTTTCTGAGTGAAAATATTTTAAGGCTTCATCAGGCTGTTTCCAGACCAACTTCCTCATTTCTAGTCTTCTCCATGGATTTCTTCACATCCCCTCAGGAGGTCAAGAGCCAGTACTGTAACCAGTCACGAGAAACAACCATGGGACCAAAGCCTGGCTCAGCTGCTGACTCTGATGTTCAACTCTTGCAGGGGCTCCAGGAGCCTCAGCTGGCCCCTGCCTCAGCTGACCCTCAACCCCTAGAGCCCAGGTTCTCCACTCTCCAGTAGCCAGGGCTCAGAGGTGGGACTTCCAGGCACCTCAGTCAGTGAGAGAACTTCCTAAACCATCAGAGGTCATCATCTCAGACTTTACCACATAACAGAGCTCCCACATGCCCCCAACCTCAGACAAATGACCCAGAGGAAGGTTCTATCCTAAGGAACAGAGTCAGGTTGGCCCCTCCGGTGGCTCTGATGAACCGAGCAGGAAATCTGGGTTGGGGAACATGGTATCTGTGGAATTAGCCTCTGTTCTTTATCTGAATATTTTGAAAATTTCATCAAAGAAGAAGAAGCCCATGTGTCGGTTGGTGCTCCCAAGGGCAGCCCCAGCAGTAACTGAGACCACTGCCCACGCATCCACTGCTGGACGTCGTGCCCTGGATGACAGCCATCCCCTCCCCTCACTCCCAACCTGCCCATGGTACTACGTCTGGCCGGGAACTCAGACTTCAGCTGGCCCAGGTAGACCCTCTCCCTCCTCCTACTTCTTTTTCTTTTGGTTTCTTAAGCCATGAAAACCACTGTTTAAAAGACGGGACACGTGGAGGCAGAACCCAATCAAAGGCACACAGCTCAGGGGTTCCCAGGCCCCAAGGGACACAGCAGAAGTACCCAGCAGAAGTACCCAGCAGGAGTGCACACAGGTTTGGAACAGCTCATAAAGTTTTTTAAAAACCAGGGAGATTTTTCATAAAAATCCAAGTGTCCAGCATCTTTTGAAAATTCAGAAGATTGGAATTTAGTGTCTCTAGGTCTGCAGTTTAATATGCTGCCTGGAGCAGAGAAGCGGCCACGCACTACAGGAGGCATCTGTGTGCCCTGTCTGGGACCACCATACTGCCTCCCACCTCACCCCTGCAGGCATGTGGGCTTGTGATGCTGACACTAGGGTACCCACGAGGGCAGCAGGCCTCCTGCCAGCCGCCTGTCTTATAGATGAGACCCACAACCAAAGGCCTCTCCTCACATCAGCCCCACGCCCCTCTCCCTCCATCTCTCATGGCTTTGTTTCCTCATCATTCCCTGTCTGACAGATGTTCCTCATCCTGACTTAGCCAGGCCTTCTTGGCCCTCAGGACCCAACTCATTTCTGGTTGTCACAATTCAAAGGAGGTGATGCTATTGGCATGTGCTGGGTAGAGGCCAAGAATGCTGCTAAACACCCCATAATGCCCAGGACAGCCCCCTCTCGGAAATGTCACTGTGCTGAGGCTGAGAAACCCTGCTGTAAGCTTCCCCACAATCCTGCACGACTGCAGAGTCCCTTCCGTGAAGTCTCTGCAAGTGAATGGAGGGAGGGAGGGGTGGACTCTCAGTGTTCATCAGGAACCAGTGGCCTCTCTATTTAGGACAAGGAAGACCTCATCTCCTCATCTCCCTTTTCTGGAAGGCAATCCCTAGGCGCACCCTCCACTCCCAGCTCTCTGGGCAGAGGTGGGGCAGCACATGGAACTCAGTCACGTGAGCTGAACAGTCTGCTACAGAGCCCTTTCTGTCTGGAAGTGGAAACGTTTTCCAGTTCTGAAGGGAAAGGATAAAAATACCATCGTTTGAAGATCTAAAAATAGTTCGGGGGGGAAAAAATCTTTCAAATATTAATAATTTGCTTTTTCTAATTTTCCAGCTATTTTCATATGGAACAGAGGGCCTGGGTTCCCAAAAGTTCCTACGGACCCAGTTCCCAAAGATGGAGATCCCCACGGATACAGTCATGTGCCTGATACACACATTTCCTGGTGACCTATCGTGAAACTAGAAATATTGCAGCAAATTCTTTGCTTCCATTAAAAAAAAAAAATACATATATTTAAAAACCTTTATTTTTAAACCTAAAAAAACAACAATTTAGAAAATGTGGGTCCACCTCAAATCACTGGGTAAATATATACATATATATAAATATGTATATATGCCTGCGTGCTAAGTCGTTTCAGTCTTGTCCAACTCTTTTGTGACCCTATGGACTTAGCCCATCAGGCTCCTCTATCTTTGGGGATTCCCCAGGCAAGAATACTGGAGTAGGTTGCCATGCCCTCCAGGGGATCTTCCTGACCCAGGGATCGAACATGCATCTCTTAAGTCTCCTGCATTGGCAGGCGGGTTCTTTACCACTAGCACCACCTAGGAAGCCCATACATATTATTTTCCTCCCCTCACCCCCATTAAAAAATGGATATAGTCAACATGAATGAAAACACCTCAGCATTTCCTAAAAGTGTGCACTTATTCAGTAGGGCTACACTTGACCAACAAGGGGTTGATAAATTACAACTGTTTAACAGTGTCCTTGGCGCAAAGCTTATAAAAATACTTGCATTAGTTCACTTCTAACCACACCAAAGAATAAGACATGGATTCAAACAAATATCTCCCTCAGGCAGCAGTGCCATGGGCAAGACCCGGCCCTCCTGGAGGCTAGCATCTTGAGGAGAGGGGAGCGGCACCCCCTGCCTCTCCTTTCCAGGGACTGCAGTTCTGTGTGTGATTCTCAGTCCTGTTTCTTGTGGTGCCCTCCCAAGGTCAGCAGGAAGAGTAAGTCACACATGGGCTTTGTCTGTGGCTCTTCCAGAGCAGGGTAACCAAGGCGTTTCCCTGGGGCCCTGGTGGGTAACAGGGCCACAGGGAGAGGACTGAGTTGGATCCAGGCCAGAGAGGCTCTGCATGATGGCACTGGGCCCACACCTGGCATTCCTCCGTTCAGCGAGGACAAATCATGCCAGGCCCCTCCTGTGAAATGTGCTAAGTCAGTCTCTGGGCCTCAGGAGAACCAGGCCCTCTCCAGCATCCCCGGCACTTGGCCTGCTCCTTGTTGGTTTCACTCTGCTGAGCCTCCCAAAGTGGGCAATCACCTCCACCTCTTCGTGGAAAGTGAGCACCTTATGTGTTTTATCCTCTCTGCATTGTCACTCACCCCAAAGCTCTCCTCCCAGAAGGGGCAATCTGACACCCATCTCCCTGCCTAGGGAGCCAGTGAGGACAGGCAGGAGAGACTTCGATGGAAGCAGGGGTACAAAGAGGGTGTCTAGAGATTGGGAAGTCCTTTTGGCGGGGTGGGGAGAGGGTGGGCAACCTGAGATCCCTTCTTCCACCAGCCTCCTCTTCCTCTGCCTGGGCAGAGTTCCGTGGCCCTGCAGGTACCTTCCACATGTCTCACTCACCAGCTTGGACCTTGCAACTTCCCTTTCCCTTTCCCTGAAGTCACTCTAGCTTTCTCTGCTTTATTTCACTGTTGGAATTTCTTTCTCTTACAGGGAATTTCTTCTCAGCCTCAGTGCTCAGGACTGACTAGCTCCTTCTGAGTTCTTTGTGAGGCTTCTCTGGGCCTCAGATGGGGGACTGCCCAGCTCCCCTAAAACACTGGTGGGACACGGAAGGTGGAGGATAAGGATGGTCTGGGTGTGTATCTAACGACTAGAAATTTGAAACCAGAAACCTCCAGGATGGTGGAACTTCCCTCATGGTCTAGAGGCTAAGACTCTGAGCCCCCAGTGCAGAGGGCCTGGGTTTGATCCTAGGGAACTAGATCCCACATGCCAGGACGAAGATCAAAGATCCCATAGCTGAGACTCAGGGCAGTTAAACAAACAAATAGCAACATTTAAAAAAAGGAAGAAAAAGAAACATCCAGGATGGTCGTTCTTCTCTCCTGAGAACCTTCCCACTATCACCTCCTGCCTTCTCCCAAATCCAGAAAGCTCCTCTCTAGATGTTCACTCCTCATTCCCAGGCTTTTATGGCTCTAAACAGAACAAAGAGAGTCCTTGGTAATACAATGAGCAAAAGTGAAAAGTGAAAGACTTATTCAGTTGTGTCTGACTCTTTGTGACCCCATGGACTATAGCCCGTCAGGCCCCTCTGTCCCTGGAATTCTCCAGGCAAGAATACTGGAGTGGGCTGCCCTTCCCTTCTGCAGGGGATCTTCCCGACCCAGGGATCAAACCCAGGTCTCCTGCATTGCAGGAGGTTTCTTTACAAAACAACGAATAAATGACTCCTAAACTCACAAAGTGATTTTAAGATTTATAAACACTGCTCAAAATATAAATGCCTGTGATTTAAAATTTCCTGGGGATTTTGTGTCTTGAAATTGAGTTCACCCCCAGGTCACCCAAGGCCTTTCCTATCTGTGACCATCATTCCCCAGCACTCTGCCTGGAAGTACTGTCCAGTTCCCAAAGACATTGGAACTGCCTGCTGCCAAGACCCTGGGCTAGGGGAGGTGAGGCTGAGGCTGGAGAAGCCTGGGGAGGGGGAGGGGGCGGGAAGGGAAGGGAGAGGCCACAGAAAACCTCTCTTTTTAAGAACAAGCCAAGGAAGCGATGATCATTCAAGAGACTTCACGCTCTGGGTTTCGAGCAACTAAAAAGGAGAAAAGATCAAACTGTTGGCAGGATGGATTTAAATGAGCTGCTAGGAAGAGCGTGTGGGTCTTAAGGGTTTTGAGACCCTGGAGGCCACTGCTTAGAACAGCTCCTTTGCCTTCAGTATCAGCTCTTCCAGGGGGAGGGTGGGAGAAGGGATTAAGAGGAGGAGATACTCTGGGAAGAAGCAGGTTGTTTTTGACCTTGAGGATGTTTTGGTCTTGCTATGAATGTTACTGGTAACAACAATCAACATAAAACTAAACTGACAATGGCTAAATAGCACAAGATAAAATTCATCATAACCGACCAAAGAAGTCATTTTGTTGGTGATGTTGAAAGCGGCAAACAATAACAACTTTGGGGGAAAATGTGACTTGGTGGAAACAAACAAAACCAGGTATGGTAAAACTCTTACTAAAATTTTTGACCGAAAAGGCAAACCTTCGTTGCCAAATATATAGGTAAAAGAGGTGATATTTAAGAAAATAAGGGAGAACACTAGAAAATTTTAACTGCTCTATACAGAAAATTGGTCAAGGTATTAAACTGGCTTGATGGAGTTACACTGGAAAACAGTTTCTTGATGAAAATTTACTAATGTTGGTATTGTTGTTGTTCAGTTGCTAAGTCTCGTCTGACTCTTTGTGACCCCACGGACTGCAGCACGCCAGGCTTCCCTGTCCTTTACTATCTCCCTGAGTTTGCTCAAACCCATGTCCATTGAGTCAGTGATGCCATCCAACCATCTCATTCTCTGTCACCCCCTTTTCCTCTTACCCTCAATCATTCCCAGCATCAGGGTTTTTTTGCAATGAGTTGGCTCTTTGCATCAGGTGGCTAAAGTATTGGAGCTTCAGCTTCAGCATCAGTCTGTCCAATGAATATTCAGGGAAGATTGGTATAATTCAGATTAAAAATTTGGGATTTTCCCAACCCAGGGATCAAACCCAGGTCTCCTGCACTGCAGGCAGATTCTTTCTCATCTGAGCCACCAGGGAAGCCCCCAGTGAACATTTTGCCTAGAGAAAAGGGTAGGCATAAAAGGTCATATATGATTCTATCTATATGAAATATCCAGCATAGGAAAATTCATAGACACAGAAAGCAGATTAGTGGTTATGAGGAGCTGGGATGGGAGGTTATGACAGGGAATGACTGCTTAATGGATATGGGATTTTTTGGGGGGAGTGATGACAATGTTCTGAAACCAGAGGGTGGAGATGGTTGCACAATATTATGAATTACTCAATGCCACTGAACAGTATACTTTAAAATGGTTAATTGTATGTTATGTGAATTTCACTTTAATTAAAAATAAAAAATCCAAAACAGCAAAGACTCTTTGGGGATGGAGCCAGAGGGTGTGCCAAGGACAGAGGATGGTGGGTAATTGACTTCCGTACCTCTGTGGCTTTAAATAAAAGGGATAGGTGAGAATGGGGCTCTTCAGTGAGTACTGCTCCCCAGGACATGAGGTGTAGATGTATGAGGGTGTACACAGGGATTAAAAGGGCAAAGAGGGAAGAGAGGCCAGCTCCCAGCTCACACAGGGACAGAGATTTAGGGCTTAGAGGACTAGAAAGGCTGCAAGCAAGCCCAGGAGGGTGGTCTCAGTGGCCGCTGAGGAGGGAAGCCTTGTTTTCCTACACCTCATCATGTTGGTAATAAAGCAATACATTTCACATCTAGAAGCACCTGCCAGGTAAGACTCGTATGTAAGTGGAGCCCGTGAAATAGAGTTTTATGCACAGAGCAGAGATCAGGTCACAAAGCTGTAAGGAGCAGTCTCTTTACCCGAATTACACAGACCCATTCGTCTGGCTTCCATTTCATTGCCTGAGTCTGTTTTATAGTCATGCTTTTTCATGAAAGCTTTTAAGGGAGGCTATTCTCTGATGTCATGTAAAAAAAATGTCTGAATACAATTACATTACAGAGCAGGGCTCTTGGAAGAGAACACAGCCACGAAGCTTGCTGGTGTCCTGTTTCCTTCTCTTTAAAAGCCATTTGTCCTCTCTCTAAAGACAGAAGCCCCCCAATCCCAGCTCTCCCGGTCCCTCTCTCTGTCAGAGGGCCCAGTGGCACTGTGCTGGGCAATGCATGCAGAACTGGGAAGCCTCCCACCCAGGGATGTGGATGGGCCATCAGGGAGTGGGGTCTGGCTCTGGGGCCTGGCACGCAGTCCTGAGCCACCTTGTCTAAGGTCACACAGCTCACAGTCAAGGCGAGGAATTGGGCCTCCTTCTCCAGGCTTTCCCAGGAATTTCGGCCAGAACCTCCTTTCCACTTCCTCCCCCACCCTCATGCCTGATTCAGACATGCCCCTGGACTTGAGGAATGGTTTTCCTTAAAAGCCCTTTTGAAGCTCTTCTCAATCAAAACCTGCTCTACTGTGAGCAAATTCTCCACATTTCTCACCCTTCCCTTGCTTCTTTCTCCTCCTGGCAGAAGGTGCCATGCTCCTAACTTTCCAGAAGTGGCTCTTCATTCCCTGTCTCTGATGTGGACAGATCAGCTCACGCCTTCTGTCACTTCTAGACAAGTCTTGCCTCCTTCTCACTCAATAATCTCTCTTCTTTTGAGGTCCATACTAACCACCTCCCTGTTCTTATGAACCTTATAACTAGAGACCTGGCCTTTCTCAATGACACAGAGTCACTGCCACTCCGCTGGTGACATCACCATCCATAAAGATATCCCTCCCAGTATTTGGTTTAGCCATTCTTGATCCTTTTTAATTCCAATACTCTCCATCTCCCATTTCACTGAACTCCCAACAACCACGATAGCATGAGACCCTGCCGTTGCTTAGAATGGTTTTGACTTCAAGATCTTAAATTCTAAGATTTTTGGTCCCTTTTAAATGAATATCATCATTGCTAACATTTATGAAGCACTCATTATGTATAGTGCTTCATATAAATCAATCACATGTGTATTCATTACAATGATCTTTTGAAGGTTTTATGAGCCCCATTTTAGGAATGACGTAAGCAGAGACACGGGTGAGGATGTGGGATTTAAATACCATAGTCTATCCACTGTGGCTCCTACACCGTATGGCCTCTCTGATATCCCTAAAACAATGGTTTAACCTTCGACTTCTTCCACTGGAACTACCTTTTCACCCTAATCCTGACCGCATCTTGACCCGCCCTTCTCTCAGGCCAGCACTTGTCTCTCTGTGTATATCCTGGGCTCTCTGGGTTTGGGATGCTCTTCCTTGACCCATCTCCCTTATCAGCTTGATCTTGTTCCAGGCTCAACAGTGCTCTATAACCATCTCTTCCCAAACCCATCTACTGTTCCACTGTGAGCCACTGATTTGCACTGGAGAGAGGCAGGATGCTCTCTAGGCTCTCCATGCAGTCACGCTCTATTTTTTGGCCATGCAACATGCAGGTCTTAGTTCCCCGACCATGAATGGAACCTGTACCCCCAACAGCAGAAGCGCAGAGTCTTAACCACTGGACCACCAGCGAAGTCTCCATTGATGCTTTTTAATCTCAGCTGTCCTCTTGCTATCCTCTCACCCCCTGGCTATTCTTTCACTCATTTTTGGTGATTTCTGACTGAACTTCTATATAAATTGCTTCAACCATTTCCCTGTCCCTATATCCTACTCCCTAACCACTCATTCTTATAGATAATCTTGTCTTCTACAGAAGACATTCAACATAAGCTCAAACTTCTGTCCGCCCAAACTTCAAAATTTCTCTAATGATTCTTTTGAAACGTTAGGTTGAAGGCAGAGCCAGGCCTAGGAAATGCGGTTTTAGGACAAGGGAGTAATGTCAATATTTATATGAGAGACAGCCTGGAGAGAGAGAAGAACAGAAAGATACAGAGGAGAAAAGGGCACTGTGGCTGGAGACAGGTCACAGGGTTGGCATAAGGTGCTGCGTGAAGAATGAGTGGAGGTTAAGGAGCATTTTTTGTTGTTGTTTTTGGCTTGGATGGAAGATAGATAATATTACAAAGTGTGTGCCTGCGTGTCTGACTCTTTGTGACCCCATGGACTGTAGCCCACCAGGCTCTTCTGTCCATAGGATTCTCCAGGCAAGAATACTGGAGTGGGTTGCCATTTCCTGCTCCAGGGGATCTTCCCAACACAGGGATTATGCCCAGGTCTTTCTTGCACTGCAGGCAGATTCTTTACCACTGAGCCACCTGGGAAGCCCGTTACACTGTACTTACTTTTAAACTCCTTGAAGCTAGCTTCTGACCTTCCCACCACTGGACTTTCTCTCTCAACACTCACTCACGACATTTCCTCAATCCTTATACTCCTTGACCTGACCTTTTGATGGTGATTGGCACAGCTGACCAACCTCGCCCTCTTGAGTGTTTCCTTATGTGGGTTTCCTGATGACAGAACTTCTTGGTTTTCTTGATGGGTTTTCGTTAACTTCCTTTGTTAGGCCCCCTCCCACACCATTACAATGGCCTCTGACGGATGCTCCCAACTTTCATTTCTCTCTCCCCACCCCCATTCATCCATTTCTCTCTCTCTTTCCAAATATATTTATTGAGGCCCTACCATGTGCTAAGCACATGGCAGCTATTAAACTGTAGCTGAATTAACTTTAATGTATAGCTCCAATCATGTTACTTACTTGTTCAAAAATTTTTACTGGTTCTCTGGTGCAAATGATATCCAGATCCTTTGCCCTGGCACTCTGGGTTTCAGTGGGCATGTGCTGCTTTGTGGCCTGGCTGCCATTCGCCTTCTCTGGATAGCTGTACCTGATCTTCCCTGGAGAGTCACCCCTTCCATGTCTTTAGTCCACATGGTCTGGGCAGGGCTGACACCTCCCACTCCTGTTCCAGGAATGGGCACCTGCCCCAGGTCTAAGCTACTCAGGGCATCATGTAAGAGACTAGTTCCAGGATGGGCCTGGAACCCAACTGTCGTCATTAAAAAAGCATTTAGGGACTTCCTTGGTGGTCCAGTGGTTAAGACTGCACTTGCCCTGCAAGGGGTGCAGGTTCGATCCCTGGTGGAGGACTAAGATCTTGCAAGCCTCATGCCACAGCCAAATAAAAAGAAAGCATTTAAGAGTGAAGAGACATTACTGACACAGGCCTTGAATAAATGAAGATGTAAAGGCTAGCGCTACTGCAGCCATCCTAGAGCTTCAAGGGAAGTGAGAGCTTATCTGGAAACAGAAACAACCTAAGAGCAGAGAAGAAAAATTATGAAAAACCAGGTCCCTGGGACACTGTCTGAGCACCTGAACTATGCCGCGTCTGAAGCCAGCCGCCTCCCCTGCAGCTCTGTTACAGGACCCAGTGTGCCCCACCCTGGGCTGGAGCAGGCTGGATCAGACTTTCTGTCCTCTGCATGCGCAAGAGTCTTGCTTGATCCAAACATCCTCTGCTGCCCCACCCTACTCCCCTACTTGAATATGAAGGCTTGCATATTAATTTATTCCTTTCCTGAATGTGCCTCACACTTGGCCATCTCTGTCTTTCTGGAATATTTCCCATCTTTTCCACTCGAATTATAAAACTTCAGCTCTAACAGACTTCCATCCAAGAAGCCGTTCTTCTCGTTTCCCCCAATAACAAATGTTTGTTGAATAAATTACCAACTGGACAAACAATGACACAGGGTCCAAGGAGGGGGTTCACCAGACTGCTGTCCAGACCTCAGTTCCAGCAATCCTGTTTGTCACCCCCTCAGGGCTTGGGACTTGTTTTTTTCATCTTCCCACTGGTCTAAATCCTTGCTTCCAACCCTCTTTGGCCATCATTTCCCAGTTTCCCTTGGGATGTGTATTGGTGTTTTAGAAGGTTAGCAGACACTCAAAACAGAAAACTCCAAAATCTAAAACTGACCCAAGGGGGGGGAAAAAAAATCTGGCTTATTCAATAAGTCTGGAAAATTCCGAGTTAAACAAAGGTTTTTGTTTTTAACACACAGAGGTGGAGATGGGGGCAGGACGTGCAGCGTTTCTCCACTTTACTCATAAAACAGGTACCAGCCCAGAGTGGAGTGCTGCTTTCTTCGTGCAGACGCACTCTAGGGGAAGGCAGCGCAGGTTCTTTTATATACACACACAAATATCCTACCCTTTGTTCAAGGTGCCTATTTGCTCTGCACAGAGGCTACTGCAAACACAGAAAACGTTCATTGTTAAACCCGGCATGCTAAGTGGTATTGCTTTCTGGCAAATCTCCAAACCATAATTATTAAGGGACTCTGAGCTGCTGAGGAATTCTTGGGTTACAGAGGCTTTGATCTGCCTTCTCTCCCCCACATGAATTTCCATGGGTATGGCTGACTTTCACTGTTGGTCCCTGGCAGTGGGGCTGCTTCGAAGGTAAGGACTGAACAGCGCTGCAAGGTGAGCAGGGTACCTGGTGCGGTGGGCTCTGACTTAAGCCCTGCACAGCGGTAACCAAGGGAACAGACAAGCTCTGTCCAAGTACCGGGTTGGAATGCGGTGGCCTCAAATCTTCCGTTTCCCTCATGCTCTGGGAAGTCCAGGTTCTCGGGCCTCCCTCAGGACCAGGCTTCCAGTTAGGGGAGGCTTTGTTAATTATTCCCATCAAAGTTGAGAGATCTGCCCCCAAAATCTTTGGATAGCTCTAGCGGTTTGGCAAGTGTTGACCCCAAACTCAGGTAGCTGCCTCCACTTGGTTACAAACTGTTAAACGGTCAAATTTCTGAAAGAGCCAAACTGCTCTCTAGTGAAACACAGANTGCTAAATTTGGCAATCCTATACTGGAGGTCCAACTATTCTTTGGATCAGAACTCAATATGTACACTGAGGGTTGGGGGGGAAAAAATCAAGTGGAAGGTCACTTTTTGAAATGAGGAGTGAGGCAGCACAGACATTTGCCAGGCAGGATGGTAGCCAGCAATTCAAAATGTCAATTCTCAAGTTGTCTCCTTCTTGAACTATTTCCTGCTGAGACCGCGTCAGTGGCCCCCTCTCCCTGCCAAAAGTCAGAGAGGCTAAAAGCTGTACACAGAGGCACACTGGGATGGTGGGTAACTTGGCCTGTGCAGGGCTTCCGTGAGACTCTGAAATTTCTGAGGTGGAGAGCGAGCTTGCTGAACATTGCGGGACAAGGAGAGCCAAAATAAAACACAGTATATAATCCAGGGTGCTAAAAAACATTAACCTCAGTTTTAATCACTATCATTTTCCGAGGGACATGACTGAGCCCAGGCCACCATGCTCAGGGGAGGGGTAATGAAGCTGACCTCAACTGGAAGCTCCAGGGTCACTGAGTGCTGGGTGAAGAGGACACAGTGGGTGAAACAGAAATAGTGGCCTCTCCCAAGTTGTGATCCACTGGTTCATGGGACTTTGCTCCAAACTGCTCAGCGTTGCACTACAATTCAGGCAGCATGTGCTCTGCTCCACCGTGGCCCCTATTTGCTCTGATGGAACACCCAGCCAGTTCTTGCAGTCATGCTCCTTGCCAGGTTCCGGGAGGCTCCAGAGACTGTAATTCATAATATATGGCCATCTAGGGCTTCCCTGTTAGGGCTTAGTTGGTAAAGAATCCATCTTCAATGCAGGAGACCCTGGTTCAATCCTGGGGTTGGTAAGATCCCCTGGAGAAGGGTATAGCAACCCACTCTAGTACTCTTGCCTGCTGCTGCTGCTAAGTCACTTCAGTCGTGTCCGACTCTGTGTGACCCCATACAGCAGCCCATCAGGCTCCCCCGTCCCTGGGATTCTCCAGGCAAGAACACTGGAGTGGGTTGCCATTTCCTTCAACACATGAAAGTGAAAAGTGAAAGTGAAGTCGCTCAGTCATGTCCGACTCTTTGCGACCCCATGGACTGCAGCCTACCAGGCTCCTCCGTCCATGGGATTTTCCAGGCGAAAGTACTGGAGTGGGGTGCCATTGCCTTCTCTGAGTACTCTTGCCTAGAGAATCCCATGGACAGAAGAGCCTGGTGGGTTACAGTCCATGGCATTGCAAAGAGTCAGACACAACTGAGGGACTAAACTGTCACTACATGGCCTTCTAGATATTAAAAAATTATGTATTTATATAAAATTATTATTACTTATAAGTGGGATCATTCTATAAATTCTCTTATGCTATGTGCTTTTTCCAGGTAATGATATATCATGAATACCTTTATATATCAGGTCATATAGATTTACTATATTATTGCATTATTTTTAATTGTCTTGTGGTATGGAGATATATCCAAGTTTATTTAAGTAAGCCTAATGACAGAAACCCTTATGGCAGAAAGTGAAGAGGAACTAAAGAGCCTCTTGATGAAAGTGAAAGAGGAGAGTGAAAAAGTTGGCTTAAAGCTCAACATTCAGAAAACTAACATCATGGCATCTAGTCCCATCACTTCATGGGAAATAGATGGGGAAACAATGGAAACAGAGTCAGACTTTATTTTTGGGGGCACCAAAATCACTGCAGATGGTGACTGCAGCCATGAAAGTAAGACGCTTACTCCTTGGAAGGAAGGTTATGACCAGCCTAGATAGCATATTAAAAAGCAGAGATATTACTTTGCACAAAGGTCCATCTAGTCAAGGCTATGGTTTTTCCAGTAGTCATGTATGGATGTGAGAGTTGGACTGTGAAGAAAGCTGAGCACTGAAGAACTGATGCCTTTGAACTGTGGTGCTGGAGAAGACTCTTGCGAGTCCCTTGGACTGCAAGGAGATCCAACCAGTCCATCCTAAAGGAGACCAGTCCTGGGTGTTCATTGGAAGGACTGATGCTGAGGTTGAAACTCCAATACTTTGGCCACCTCATGAGAAGAGTTGACTCATTGGAAAGACCCTGATGCTGGGAGGGATTGGGGGCAGGAGGAGAAGGGGACGACAGAGGATGAGATGGCTGGATGGCATCACAGACTCGATGCACATGAGTTTGGGTGAACTCCAGGAGTTGGTGATGGACAGGGAGGCCTGGCGTGCTGTGATTCATGGGGTCGCAAAGAGTTGGACATGACTGAGCGAATGAACTGAACTGAAGTGAATGGCAGAAAGTGAAGAAAAACTAAAGAGCCTCTTGATGAAAGTCAAAGAGGAGGGTGAAAAAGCTGGCTTAAAACTCAACATTCAAAAAACTAAGATCATGGTATCTGGTCCTAATCACTTCATGGCAAGTAGATGGGGAAAAAGTGGAAGCAGTGACAGAGTTTGCTTTCTTGGGCTCCCAAATCACTGTGGACTGTGACTGCAGCCATGAAATTAAAAGACACTTGCTCCCTGAAAGTAAAGCTATGACCAACCTAGACAGCATATTAAAAAGCAGAAACATCACTATGCTGACAAAAGTCCATATAGTCAAAGCTATAGGTTTTTTCAGTAGTCATGTATGGATGTGAGAGTTGGACCATTAAGAAAGGCTGAGCGCTAAAGAATTGATGCTTTTGAACTGTGGTGCTGGAGAAGACTCTTGAGAGTCCCCTGAACTGCAAGGAGATCAAACCAGTTTATCCTAAAGGAAAGCAACCCTAAGTATTCATTGGAAGGACGGATGCTGAAGCTGAAGCTCCAATACTTTGGCCACCTGATGCCAAGAGCTGACTCACTGGAGTCAGCCAGTGAAATTCACTGACTCATTGGAAAAGACCCTGGTGTTGGGAAAGGAGAGAAGCACAGGACGAGATGGCTGAATTGCATCAATGACTCAGTGGACATGAATTTGATCAAATTCCGGGAGATCGTGAAGGACAGGGAAGCCTGGCGTGCTGCAGTCCACAGAGTCACCAAGAGTCGGACACGACTGAACGACTGAACCACAACAACAATCCTTTGATGGATGTTTAGGTTGTTCCTTTGTTTCCTGCTTTTCTTTTAAACAAGAGTGAAAGGAATAAGTTCGTACATAAAGCTTTGCACTTGTACATATAGTTTCTACAGGATAGATTCCTAGAAGTGGAATCACTGGATCAAATGCTATATACACATACACACACGTATACATTAGAATTTCTGAAGACAGTATTGAATTTCCTCTAAAAATGTACCAATTTAGTCTTCACCAGCTATGATCATGCCTGTTCCTCCATACCCTTAGCCATCCTGGGTTAAAAGCCATCTTTTTATCCTTTGCCGGTAAGATATGGGGAAAATGCCAGGGCACTGTTGTTCTAGTTGGCGTGCCATTTTTATGTCAGGATGACCACTTTTCCCATATGTGTACTGTTCACGGCTATTTTTTTTTCTTCCACAAAGTGCTCGGTTTAAATCGTTTGCCTCTTTTTCTATCATCTTCAAAGAATTGAAGATAAGCAGAAATCTTATCTCCAAAATCTATGATTTTCAAAGAATTCTTTTGTAGGCTATGGATAAAAATTTAATTGTCTAAAATAATCCAAAGTTGGACTTCCCTGGTGGTCCAGTGGTTAACACTGTATTTCCACTGTAGGGGACATGAGTTTGATCCCTGGTCGGGGAATTAGAATCCCACATGCTGCGAGTTGAGGTCAAAAAATTTAAAAAATAAAATAAAATAAGGCAAATAGTGTTTCTGCCTCAGAGGAGTTTTTAATTTTTAATTTTTTTTTTTGCTGTCATTGGCATAACTTATTTACAAGATGGTGTATAAATATGCAAGTAGTATTTTAGGTGTTGTATTTTTATTTTAAATTTATAGTTTGCTTGCAACCTGGTCAGAATGTGGCCTACAAAGCTTCCTACTTTATGGAACTGAAATTTTCTTAATGACTCTAAATATAATCAACTTTTGTAAATGTTATGTAGCGATTTGAAATCGATGCTTATTTTCTGTCCTCAGATTACTAAATTCAACATAACCCGGCTTTTAAATATGGCATTCAAATCCTTTGTAACCTTATTCACATTTAATCTGCTTGACTTTATAAATTCTGAGGAAGGAAGGTTAAAGTATCTTACTTTAGTTGTAATTTTAACAATTTTTTCCCCTAATATTTCTTATAGCATGTCTTTTTTGAAGGGGATATATATTTTGATGCTATTTTGCCTGATATACGAAAGTTTATATCTGCTATATCTTCTTTGTATGTTACATGTTTTATCACTATCCAGTGCATCCCTTTCTGACAACTTTCCTTTTGTTCAGTTGCTATGTCATGTTCAGCTCTTTGCAACCGCATGGACCATAGCCCACCGGGTTCTTCTGTCCATGGGATTTCCCAGCAAGAATACTGGAGTGGGTTCTCCTTTTCTTCTCCAGGGGACCTTCCTAACCCAGGAATCAAACACGTGGCTCACGCACTGGCAGGTGAATTCTTTTTTTTTAACCACTGAGCCATCTGGGAAGCCCGACCATCTTCCTACTTTTTGTCAAAATTTTAGTTTGCCTACTATTTCTATTGCCACCTCTGTTTTTGTTTGGTTGCCATTTGCCTGGAATAGTTCTGTCCATCCCTTTATTTTCAACCATTGCATGGCATTTTTGGTGTATCTCTTGTGTTGAAGTGACACAGCTAGAGGAACTTCCTTCTTCCTCAGTAAGAGAACTCTAGGTAATACATCTAGGCCAAAAGAAAACACTTCTCTGCACACAGCGCAGCTAAATATGGCCACGGTATCAATGTGTGGCCGATGAGAGGTCCACAGGAGTGTTCTATGGGACTTTGGGAGGCTCCTGAAGAGGGAGAGGGCGCGAGCACTTTACTGCTCTTCGTTCTTTCCTTTCTTCTCATCTGGAATGAGGATGGGACAGCTGAGGCTTCCAGCAGCTACCTGGGACCAAGAAGTGACCTTGAGGATGGAAGTCACATGTCAGAAGAGGGAAGCAGGAAGACAGAGGAAGTCAGAGGGGGTCCCTCATGACTAAGAGCTGCCAATCAGCCTGGACAATGCCCTGGGGACCCCTTTAACCCAAGAGAGAGAGGAACTTCCACTATTCAAACCATAGTCAGTTTGGTTTTTCTGTTACATGGAGATATCAGATTTCTAAAAATTACATCAGATGCTGCCTTTTTGGTGGGGGGAGGGGAACTCAACCTAAGAGTAACTGTCTTTTTTTCTTTAATGATTTGAGTCTTAATTCTTATTTCAGTTATATTAGCAGTTATGATAAAAACACTTAACAAACACATCTGGACATTTGTTTTTAAGAAAAACCCTTTCAGGTTTTACAGCTCTGAGTATGGTCTCTTGAGCCACGTCAACACCCCCCATGAATCTATGAAAAAATGTGGAATCCTAGACCTACTGTTCAGTTCAGTTCAGTCACTCAGTCATGTCCGACTCTTTGCGACCCCATGAATTGCAGCACGCCAGGCCTCCCTGTCCATTACCATCTCCCAGACTTCACTCAAACTCACGTCCATCGAGTGGGTGATGCCATCCAGCCATCTCATCCTCTGTCGTCCCCTTCTCCTCCTGCCCCCAATCCTTTCCAGCATCAGAGTCTTTTCCAATGAGTCAACTCTTCGCAATGAGGTGGCCAAAGTACTGGAGTTTCAGCTTTAGCATCATTCCTTCCAAAGAACACCCAGGACTGATTTCCTTTAGAATGGACTGGTTGGATCTCCTTACAGACCTACTGTATCAAAAGCCAATTTTTACAAGATCCTCAGAGGTCATCTGTGTACACAGTGAAGTGTGAAAACCACTGCTTTAGAGGGCACTGGTGCCTCCTCCCCTCTTCTGGATAATGTTCATCATCGTCTCAATTTCCTACTTAGAACCTGGGAAGACTCTTGTAAGAGTCAATTCATCAGCAGGGCATTCCTGGCCGTTGAAGATCTTGCCCTCACCTCTCCAGTTCTGGTCCTTCCTCTCCCATCCTACTCACACTTTCATGCTGGACCACGTATAGTCCCCTAATGTGTCATGGCACTCCCTGGGGACATACAGAGTTCTCATCTGGAGCCCACCTAATAGCCACCGCCCTTCTTCCTTGCTAACAGAAATTCAACTCTGTTCTGAGAGGTGATGCATGCAGCTCTAGGTGATGTATGTAGCCCCATCTCATTCTCCTTTGCATGATTCTCCCTCTCTTGGCCTTCCTGGGTAGCTGAGATGGCCATGTTCCCAGATCTAGTCAGGGAGACATGCAGAGATATCTACTAGGGGTAAGGGGTTGGGAACATTTTTTTCTTCCTGATAAAGAACCTTGTGATAAGCAAACTCTAGGTTCTTGCTCCTTCCTTCCTACCTAGAATGTTGAGCAGCTATCTGGAGATCCAAACAGTATCCTGTAACCATGAGAACCAGCATGAGGTCAAAAGTCAATCTGCTGAGGATCACAAAGCAGAAAGACAGGAAGAGCCGGCTCCTGGTGTGGAAGTTAGTTTCTTTGCCCCATTCCTCTTTTCTCTCTTCCTCCTTTCCTCTTTTCTCTTCCCATCGGCTCTAAATTCACTCTCCCTTCACCTCTCCTTTAGCTGTTATAACATGGAAGTGAAGTACATTCTAGCTCATTAGCTATATTATACTGGATTGCCTATTTGTAATTTACAGTCACAGCTAAGTTGAGCTTTTCATTATAGTACCTGTTTCTCCAAACCATCACTCTAAAGTGAGACCAGTAGGTTTTTTGTTCTCTGAGAAGCCAAAATTATTTTTCCCCATGGGTTAGAGCCAGCCCACTCTCATTTAGGCAAACCTAAGCTTGCTCTCCCACCCCCTGCCCTCCTCCATACCCAGGTGGTTGGCCTTGGTTCTAGCAGGCTGTCTCATGGGGTACCTTGGCTATTGGGACTGATAGAAAAAAAAAAAAAACCCTGTGGTTTCTGGGGAGTAGATGTAAACTGGAGTGAAAAGAAATTAAAGTTTGAAATTCAGTGAACTTTTTCCAGCCCCTGACATGTGAATAATGACTTGCTGATAGAAGCGGCTTTTTCAAAGATGAAAAACAATCTAAGATTTATGGACAAGTTGGTTCAAAAAGACCCAGCGTTGCTTGGAGCCAAGGTAGAAACAATGTCAGGAGATTCCTAGATGTTTTCTGGTTGGAGGAAGGACGGGTAGGGAGGAGCTTGGGGGAAAAGATGGCAAGAGGATGGAGGGAGGGGTTGGAACTGGCAGAGTAGAACAGAAGACGGTTGGCACTTGGGATGACTTCTTGTGCCCAGTCTTTGAGTTCTAGAGTGACATGTACTGACAACCATTTCTGGCTAATGGCAGTGATACGCAGACGAAGCTGCTTTTTGTTATTGTCTTTACCTAAGTGTTCTGAGGCTCACACCTCCTGCATGGATGGTGAGGAAGATGGGAGCCAGAAAAATTGTCCACATTAAGATAACTGAATTTTTTGTCTGAAACTGGAACTTCTGTTTTTAAGGGTTCTGCCCCACTGCTGTGCATTTTGTTGCTGTTCTGTCACTCAGTCATGTCCAACTCTTTGTGATCCCATGGGCAGCAGCATGCCAGGCTTCCCTGTCCTTCACTATTTCCCAGAGTTTGTGCAAACTCATGTCCATTGAATCAGTGATGCAATTCAACCATCTTATCCTGTGCTTCCCTCTTCTAATTTGGCCCTCAATCTTTCCCAGCATCAGGGTCTTTTCCAGTGAGTCAGATCTTCTCATCAGGTGGCCAAACTATTGCAGCTTCAGCATCCATCCTTCCAATGAATACTCAGGGATGATTTCCTTTAGGATAGACTGGTTTGATTTTCTCGCTGCCCAAGGGCATTTGGGGAGCCACTAGAAAAATAGACCTGCCAATTTCTCAAAGTCAAATGTAAAATTCTTGGTCAGAATTCTGCTCATGGTAGAACCAGTCTCTTACAGCAACTGCTGTCCCCTGTTCCTCCCTGAAAGGCCAGGGCCGGGGGAGGAGCCCTGTGGGAGCAACTCTGTCACCATGCGTCTGCAGAGCGTCCTGGGTCTTGTGGGTACAGAGCCAACATTTCTGAGTGTATATTTTATAACCACAGCTTCAAAGTATAAAAATAGTGTGTGCAAAATAAAAACAGGGCTCACAATCAGAGCCTCAATCACCCTGCTGGTTACAGAGGTTAGAGGAATAATAAAATTAGCGTAACCCAACTGAAAACTTGAAAAGCATTCACGTGCCTTTGCAAGGAAAGTTCCTGGACCAGACTTCTGCCCGGCCTTTCCTAAGTGCTTAAGGCAGTTCAGCTCCCACTTAAAGTCTGTTATCACTCCTGTCTTCCCACGGTTATTTATGAAGGAAGGTTCCCCAGCCAGGCTGCCAAGCCAGGCATCTTGAACCGGGATGGCCAAGGTAGGAAAAGCCGAATGAAAAGCCCGCAAAGGCTGTGAGGGTCATGCGTGCAGCTGGCGCTCAATGCTGCTTCTTCAAACTCACCCGAGCTGTAACTCAAAACCTGAAAACAACCTGAATCCTTTTCCAAACACAAACCGAATCTTTTACGTCACGTTCCGTATATTTTCTTAACTCCATTCCCTAGCCCAGCCCCGCTTCACAGCAGAAACCAATTTGCTGAACACGGTAGGTTCTGGGAGTTTTCCTCCTCGAAGCTTTCATTTGGAACAGATTAAGGAGGAGGAGAGGGTAAGAATCTGACGTTTTTTTCTTTTTCTTTTGAAAAAAACGTAACACACTGGTGACTTTGAAGCAGTACCACTATGTTCTATGACTGGCTTTGAAAAAGATCAGGAAAATTTCATTTTCTAGTGTAACAAGACAGGATGGCTTGGGGAGCCCCTGTCAATCCATCCTAATCTAAAGACCCAGCTTTATTTGGATCACTGGGAACCCTTGGACTTGTCATGAGGCTGGGAAGGGGACTCTGACCCATGGAGAGCTGCCCACCTCAAATCTTGTGTCTTCATTTCTCTCTCGAAAAAACCCCCCAAAAACTAAAACATGCTTCAGGACAATATGTCAGCCTGACATGAATGACTTGAGAAGTTTACCCATTTTTGCTCTGATGAAGGCTCCTGACCTTAAGAAGTTTATAGTGTGGGTGGGATCATAACCAAGAAACAATGGAAGACCTTAGCAGTGTGAGTCTGACAAAAGGAAAGAGAATACAAATGCCTGGAAGGTTCTGTGGGAAAGAAGGACCTGGAGCTGGGCTTTATCGAACCATTACCATTTATGTTGGTAGATAAGGGCATACAACACACTCCAGTATTCTTACCTGGAGAATCCCATGGACAGAGGAGCCTAGAGGGGTATAGTCCATGGGTCGCAAAGAGTCAGACATGACTTGGCAATTAAACAACAACAAAATGAGGACATACCAGGCACAAGACCCATATGGGCAAAAGCACAGAGGGAATAGGCAAGATATATGTAAAGAGATGACCCTGGGACTCTCTCGCCTACTCCCCATTCTTGGGTCTCTTCTAAGTGTGGTTTCCCCATTAAAGAGATACTTTTCCAGTAAATTCTAGCTATGGATATTGCCATTGCAAGGCTTGTAGTCTTGCCTCCTAATGAAGTTTGTTCGCAATTTGAGTGATGTGTGTTCCTAAGAAACGTAACAGAGATAAGCAATTAAACTTATCAAGGCAGTGAGAAATCATAGATTAAAATTCTTATGGTGGATTATTGATTAACCTCCTTTTCTTACAAAATTGGCCATATGAGCTGCTAAAAAAAATAATTTGGATGCAAACACAGGGAAACCCTGTTGATTTTAAGTAAATAACACCTGAGAGGGAAAACTCCCAATAGCTTAAGGCCAGAGGCTCTATCTTAATTATGTCTGTGTCCCTGGCGATTAGCAAGTGGCCAGAACTTTCCAGTAATTAGTATCTATCTGAAAACAAGAAGATGGGAAATGGCGAGACGTGATGGTCCCATCTCCCCAGATCAATTTCCCCTCCGCACATAGGAACAGGCCTTCTAGCTGCACAGGCGTCGTATTTCCGAGCCTCTTAAGCCGAGCCGTGTGGCGCACGGCCAAGTCCTGGCTGACGGGGCGCCACTGGAAGTGGCGGGTGCGACTCCCTTCCTCCCGCTCACCGCGCGGCGGCTGTGGCGGTGGGAGCCGGAACTGCTGTCCTGGACCATGAGAGGGACAGGGGAGACTGAGACTGGGAGGGCACCAAGAAAGGCAGGGTGGATCCCTGAGGACGGTGGAGCCTCAGCCGTCCACTCGCCTTTCTGTGAGAAGGGAGGGACACGCCGCTCATTCATTTAGGCTGCTTTTCACTTGGGTCTGTTACGGGTGTCAAATCTAGACCCTGGCGACTACGTCAGCTGTCTCCCGTCTGAAACCCCAAGAAAATACTTTAGCAAGTCCATTTTAAGATGGGCCCCAGACTAAGATCTTTAACTATGCTCCTGTAACTGGGGCGCTTCCGGTGAAGGTGGGGGGAGGGTGGAGAGGGAAACCGAGAGACGGAGAGACAGAGGAGGAGTTGCCGGCAGGGCTGACCCTTGTCTCTGATCCTCACCTGATGCTTTCGCCCTCACTCCTGTGCATAAGCCTCACGAGAAATCGCTTTGGAAAAGCTGAGTTACTGCAATACAGTGAGGAGATCCTCATTTAGACGATGGTGGGAACACTCCGTCCTTCCTCAGTCCTGATACATCAGAAAACTGGCCAGACCATAATCTCCTAAAATCCTGCTCTTCTCAGAACTCCTCTTGATACACTTAGCTCCTAACTGCTGCTGTGTATGGTCTACAAAGAGCCACCCTGAGGGGCACACAGATTTATAACCCACCAACCCATACATGGATCATGGCATCTGGTCCCATCACTTCATGGGAAATAGATGGGGAAACAGTGGAAAGAGTGTCAGACTATATCTTTTGGGGCTCCAAAATCACTGCAGATGGTGACTGCAGCCATGAAATTAAAAGACGCTTAATCCTTGGAAGGAAAGTTATGACCAACCTAGATAGCATATTGAAAAGCAGAGACATTACTTTGCCAACAAAGGTCCATTTAGTCAAGGCTATGGTTTTTCCAATGGTCGTGTATGGATGTGAGAGTTGGACTGTGAAGGAAGCTGAGTGCTGAAGAATTGATGCTTTTGAACTGTGGTGTTGGAGAAGACTCTTGAGAGTCCCTTGGACTGCAAGGAGATCCAACCAGTCCATCCTAAAGGAGCTCAGCCCTGGGATTTCTTTGGAAGGAATGTTGCTGAAGTGGAAACTCCAATACTTTGGCCACCTCATGCGAAGAGTTGACTCATTGGAAAAGACTCTGAT